>JAOWBL010000021.1:14192521-14216368 GCA_028564865.1 Zenarchopterus dispar | reverse complement strand
TATATATATATATATATATATATATATATATATATATATATATATATATATTCAGAGGAACCATCAATTGTGCAGTCCGAATTATACTTTTTTATTCTTTATTTTTACCTCTTCTCATAAAAGGATTGTTGTAACAGCTAACTGCCCCTTAAAGATCAGAGTTGTATTTAGTTTATCCTTTACAAAAAGAAATATATTTTACCACCATATTGCGATATAGCATAAAATAAATATTTTCATTTGATATGATAATTGGGAATTTTCTTGTGACGTTAGATATTGTTCTGTCTGTGCAAGACAGAAGTTGGTCAGTACACGGCTGCATGTTTCTTCATGAATATTGCACTTCAACATAGCGTGGGTGGGTGGGGGTGGGAGCACTGAAGGCCTGGCGGGCGAGTGCGCAGGAAACCATATGAACTGTTTGCTTCGGACAACCGCATTGCTTCTGTAACTGGAGAGAATATCAAACTCTGAAGGTAAGTTTACTCTTCGCTACCCTGGCAGCCAGCTGATGTACTGCTTTTAACACACATTTCAAAAACCATCGTAAGTGTGCAGATAACTCAATAAATAAATGTATTGTATTTCTACTTTATTCTCATGTTTCAAAGGTGTTTTAGAGGTAGCTGCATATTGCATATCATACATTAACACTGTAGAGTCTGATCATGAAAATCAATATGTATGTATAGTCTTTATTAACACAAACTCCATGCAAGGTCAGAGGCAGGAGTAGATTTTGTTCGTATGAGAAGTCTGAGACTAAGACTTTCATAAAGGCAGAAACATGAGTACATTTCACTTACCAAAACTTATCGCACAAATTCCTTCTTCACACATTCCACTGAATGTGAACCAAACTGATCATGGACCAAAGTAAACCAAGTACAATCATCTGAGGAGCTCCGAAAGAATTCTAATCCAGTTGTACATCTGTGGGAAGACCTGAAAAAGGCCTCATTCAGAAGATAACTATCAAAGCTGAGACGGAGCCCTCTGTTCAAAGAATGTGGGCCAAAATCCTGTTGGCAGTTGTATTGGTTTCAGTCAGAGCTACAGAGATCTGCTGTTGGCAGTGGTTGAGTTCAAGGTTGTGCATCAAGATAGTAAGTTGAAGGTAGCTTTATATATGTACACATCATTTTCTTTTGTTTTATTCTATAAAATATCCAACTGAATCAGAAATCAAGAACAAAGCCTGCTTTGTGTTAAACGTGGAATGAATAATTAGGTGTCGTAAACAACTGTCAGTGGCAGGTTACTTCACAGATAGTCGTTTGTTCTTTTGTTTCATGAACGGTACCAACAACGTCGTCCACATCTGTGTGACATTCTGGTGCCGACAAAGGGGACAGAGCCGAGCGTGTGCCTGCAAATTACTGACAGATGGTGTTATTTGCTTACGGTTGTTCTTCTGGTGATCCACACTCCTGAATACCACACAGCAGGAAGCAGCTCTGTGTGTGTGCACAGCCTGTTTTCCTCTGTAACCTTTTGTAACGAGATCTGAACATCAACAGACATCTGGAGTTTCCCGGCAACTGCACACAAACACTCCTGCATGTTTGGTGGCATTCACCGTTAAAACAGCCGGAACTGGTGCAGAGCTGAAAACTGGGATTAAGCTACTGTTGAACCTGAAGCAGTGAGGAGTCATGCATGCATTTTCCATCCTTCACTTATTTTTGTATTCAGAAAAGAGAAATTTCACCAAATCATTCAAGATGTGAGTGACTCAGGTGTGAGGTGCATCTGGAGGAAAACTGCTCATATTCTGAGTCAAACAGTTTCTTCAAACAAGTCACTCTGTTTTTTTGTTTTTTTTTTAACCAGTTCAGTAGCACACAATTTTGTCCCTGAACCCAGCGGTGTGTTTAGGGGTTGCTTAGGTGTGGACAAGTGGGTCACCTCTCTCCTGCCTGGGTCTGAGGGTGAAGCACAAGTGCATGCATTTTATTCAAATAATGTAACTCAGCTTCACATTAAATCAACTTAGACTGCCTCAAATGCATTGTGTTGAGCTTTCTCTGCCCCTTTACTCGACACCGGGTCAGAGGATTTCTGTTTAGTCTCCATGTGCTTCTCCTCTGTGTTTTCAAGTTTTTGTCCCACTTTTTCCCTCAACCCCAAAACATGCATGTCAGGGGGAGCGTGCGACTGCCTTTGAGCGTTTTTGTGTGGCATCATGACAAAGATTCTGTCTATCCAAAGTGTGAAGTCTCTCACTCAGTGTTGGCTGGGATAGGCTCCAGCACTCCCTGGGATCCTAAATCTGATCAATTTTATTTTACTCCTTTAGTATTAATTCATCTAGCACATTTGAAAACGGTTATAACAGACCAATAATAAAATCAAAACCCTTGAGGGCTCATTTAAAACCTCTGAAAACATGAATAATATACTAAAGTTGCAACAAATGATAAAATAACTCAATTAATTTAAATGTATGTTTGATATTAAAATCAAGCATCGTCACTGCGGATGACAGTAGGCATACCCATAACAGCTGCTTTACATACATATATATTATAAAAAAGAATTGTATATTATATTACACCTAAAGGGAGACATGTAGCAAACATCTTAAGACTATTTAAAACAATTTATATCTATAACTCCAGTCTAGAGTAAATACTAACGTCTGAAATAAAACTGTGTTCATAAAAAAAAACTCATAAAATTGTACTTCTGTCTTCACAGCAACTACTTTCATTGTAAGTTTAAAAATGAACTCTAAACGATGTCCGGAAAGTGACAAGATTATTGATTCAAAATCGATCAACCAAATAAAATGGCAAACGTGTTTAAAAATGTGATAAACAAAATGTTCATGACGTATAATTTACACACACACAAAAAGGATAAAGTAGGTGCGTTTATTTCTTTTCCCCTAAAAAATACCAAAAAAGCTGGAAGACACGAGCTTGGTATGTCTGGTGCTTATTGATTATTGACCATTGGAGGAAATTCTAACCACGTTAGACCCTGACACTGACTTTAAACTGACCAGAGGTCACGTGACTCTTCTCCTCTTACGTCACAGCGGCTGCGGCTGCTGCTGCGGAATATGGAGGAGGAGGAGGAGGAGCGGTCTCTCGCCGCTCTCTGCTCCGTTCTCAGCCTGAACGTGCCTCCGCTCTTTGGTGGAGGGATATCCGAGCTGTACCAGCTCCACGCGGCCCTGCTGCGGCGGAGCAGGGCGCGGGAGGTGCTGGAGAGGGACCGGCGGCGGCGCCAGTACCTCCGCAGGAGGAGAGCCTTCCTGCTGTCCTCCATCGCCGCCATCCTGAGCGTCATCACCTCCACTCACAGACCCATCTGGGTCAAAAAGCGAGCATCCGGACCAAACTTCTGGGGGGTGGCCGAGCTGTTTGACGACGACGAGTGGAAGGCGCAGTTTCGGGTTTCTCGAGCAACCTTCGACTACCTGCTTAAACTAATCGGACCGGCCATCAAACGCCGCCGGACGAACTACCGGGTCCCCATCGAGCCGCGCCGCCGCCTGGCCATCACCTTGTGGTGGTTCGCCCGCTCCGGGGAGTACCGCTCCATCGCGGACATGTTCGGGGTGGGGATAGCCACCGTGTGTACCATCGTCCGGCAGGTGACGGCGGCCATCGTGGAGCGACTGTACCGGCGCTTCGTGTCGCTGCCGAGCGGACAGCAGCTGGACGACACCATCCGCGCGTTCACGGACCGCTGCTACCCGCAGTGCGCCGGGGCCATAGGCGGGACCCACATCCCCATCGCCCCTCCGAGGGACAACCCGGACCACTACGTCAACAAGAGGGGCTGGCACTCGGTCATCCTGCAGGCAGTGGTGGACCACGAACTCCGGTGGGTTGATGCTCCGGTGGGTAAAACTAAACATGTCATGGGTGAATCTTGATAGGTAACATAACTATTAACATATGTGCACACATGTTCCTTTGGTTACCCACAGACTGTTGAGAATCACTGTTCATCAGAAAAAACATAGGTATGAACATGCGTAAACATGTGCTAACATAAATATGTATTCTTATATGTTTATAAATGTGTGTGTGTGTGTGTGTGTGTGTACCCAAAGAAGTAGAAGTACACCTGTCTGCAAATACACTTATAATAATGATAATAGTAACAATAAAGACATCTACTGCATCTACCTTCTAGAAGAACCATAAGGCCAGTAGGAATATCATTGATGCCAGTGTTATAATTACTGTTAGTTATTATCCTCATCCCCACCTACACCACCACCATCCTCCCAGGCTGCCCAGCCTGCTGGGCCCATAGGCAGGACCCACAAGCAGGCATCTGCCAGCCGTTTTGTTTTGTTTCATAGCTGTAAAATGAATATGTGAAGGTTTGGGCTTTCTGATGTTTTATGGATTCAACGCTTGATTAAAGAAACAATTATCCAGCCCATATGTGTAAATGAAACAGTCATTTCTTTACTGTTTCAGTTTTACAGATGTGTATGCTGGCTGGCCAGGAAGCACCAGCAGCTCTGCAGTACTGTGCAGCTCGGATCTGTACCTGAAGGCAGAGGACCGGCCTGATGGTTACCTGTTCCCCAGAGAGGTGAGCGCATTTGCCATTTCATAATCCTTGCCTGATTTATACTTTTGTGTCTCTCTGCGCTCTAACCTGCCTCGTAGCCTGACCTGCGTTGCTTCAGAAATGTAACTGAAGCCATTTTGAACTGCATACTTCACTGCTGATGTTTCCCAAGCATAGTATTCAGAATTCACAGATATGTCGCTACACCTGTGAACATTGTCAGTATACCTCACCTCTAAAACAGTGCACCACTACAACAAAAGATGGTCCACCTCAGTATAGCAAAGTCTTTTCGAGTCAAATGTGAGGCCCTCCACTTATAGAGCACCTTTTTAATCTTATCGATGTTCTATGGTGTTTTACAAAAAAAATTTCTCAATTGCTAACCTGTACAAACTCACTCACACTACAATCCTTTTGTTATATACACACTATGTAAACAACAGCGGATTAGTTTTACACTCTTAGACCCGATGTCCACTTCGCGCGAGCAATTTCACGTGCACTTCACTCCCTAAAGCACAGTGGGGTATAGTACAGTTCATGTACAAGATAACTGAAAGTGCTTTACATAAAAACATTAAAAGGTAGAGATCAATCTGCCAGATGGAGGACAATTGGCTCTACCCACTAAGTAGCCATCCTGCCAGCTGATCTGAAAGTGACCACCAGAGCAGCAGCTCCACAATAAGAAGATAATCAAGGTTCAATGGTCTCTTCAAAGTCCAGATCTCACCTCATTTGGGGAGGTGTGAATGTGCAGTCGAACTCTTGATTTGGGTCAAAGAAGGAGACCCTGGACCACCTAAAACATAGGACTCAGTCCGCTTCAAGTGGAGTACATTGCAGGGCATTGTGGGTAAACACAACCTAAACAAACACAATTTCTGGGTGGAATGTTTTGTAGACAAAGATGGAGTGAGGACGTGGTAAAAGCTCTGATATGGTCAGATGAAAAGATATCACAACTGCAATGAGGAGCACTGACGTTTGCAAAGGAAGTCGGAGGGAAGTAGCAGCGCATTAACCAGTAGATGAGCGAGTTTGCTTCTTTGTTTTTGTCTTCTCGCCTCCTTTAGTAATTCTTGGTGCAGCGGCACCACAGGCAAGGAGGAGAATGCGTGATTGGATGGGTATGTTTCGTTTCACAAAGGCCTTTGTGAAAGCAAACTGGACCAGGTGAATGCTGCAGTTCCGACCAATCAGAGTCCACAGCTGAGTCTACCGGGCTATGAGGTGTGAGAGCAACCAAAGTTCAACAAGGTGGACTATGTCCAAGCTTGGCAGCAATTTGCCGAGGAGACTCAGGAAGTTCAGCATAAGCACTAACATCCTTAAGAACTTTGGCAGGTGCACCAGAGGAGGCATCACAGTGTGGTGTGGTAACGGCTCCACACCACACTGTGATGCCTCCATCTCCATCACTGATGAGAGTGATGGAGATGGAACCGTATTAAATGGAAAACAGTCTTCCGTCTTTACGTGACATAAAGCTGTTCTGAGGAAGGCATGCAAACGAGAACTAAATAGCTTGCTTAAAAGATTTCCATCCATCCATTTTTTATACCTGTTGGTTCCTGTACAGGGTCACGGGAGTCTGCTGGAGCCCATCCCAGCTCATGAAGACGAGAGCCAGGGGTACACCTGGACAGGTCGCCAGTCCACCACAGGGCCACATATACAGACAAACAACCACACACACTCACACCTACAGGCAATTCAGAATTCTTAGTCAACCCAACTCACGTTTTTGGACTGTGGGAGGAAACCGGAGTACCCGGAGAAAACCCACACAAACACGGGGAGAACATGCAAACTCCACACAGAAAGACTCCTGCCGGGAGTCCAACCAGGAACCTTCTTGCTGTGAGGCAACAGTGCTGCTTAAAAGATTATTTAATTCAATTTTTAAAAAATTTTGAGAAAAAATGTAGTTAAATAAAATGTTTCTAAAAGTAATTCAGAGGATGATTTGAGGTTTTTGTGAGAGTTACAGGTGAGCTCTCTCTTTCAGAAGTCTCTGCTGTCTGACGGCGTGGAGATCCCAGTCCACCTGATCGGTGATGCCTCGTACCCGCTGAAGCCCTGGCTGATGAAAGGCTACAGCGAGGAGCACCAGCTATCTCCGGAGCAGCGGCGCTTCACCTTCACACTGGCATCGGTGCGTTCGGTGGTCGACGCTGCCTTCATGCGGCTGAAGGGACGCTGGCGGTGTCTGCTGAAAAAGAGCGACATTGACGTTTCTATGATGCCACGAGTGGTGGTCTCCTGCTGTGTCCTGCACAACATCTGCGAGCAGCGAGGAGACACATTCCTTCCCGAGTGGAGCGTGGAGATGGCGCCTTCAGGAACTTACCTGATCCAGCCGGAAACGGAGGCGTACGAAGGAGACGTGTACTGTGCTGCAGAAGTGATCCGACAGACCATCGCCTACAACCTGCTGTCCATCCTGCACTACTGAACCCCCACTGCGAATATCACAGCTCTACTCAGCTGAGGAGCAGAGCTGTGCCAGTTTTTCTTGATTTTTATCTCCGTTTGAAGTTTTCAAATCACTTTGGCTTCCACTTTTTCAAAAGTTGACACAGTTTTCTGAGGTCTTAATCAAATGCGTGTGAGATATTTTTGTCTAAATACCAGCTACACAGTACAAAAGCCCCCTGTTCAACCATATCTTCACAGCTTTGTTCGAAGCAGGTGATTTTAGGGGCTGGAGTCAGACACCCCAGCTTACTACACCCCTCTTTTTAGATGAGTGTTACAGCTTTACACTACCTACTTCTTTTTGGTCTCCAAGGCAGCAAAATGTAAAGTTAGGCCTAGACTGAGACAGGGAGGCTTAATAATTGTAATCTGATCTGGATCTGTGGATCACTGATACTCCGGTGCTGGGCTGGTGGCAGAGCCGGTTATGAGCTGGTTCTAACTTGAAACCTTTTAAGAGCTGGTCTGGTATTTTACACACAGAGCCTCATCTGTACATCATTACGTCTTATCCAGGGTTTAATTTCCCTTTACTGTCCTCTGAATTTCTTCAGAGAACCACAGTTCATAAAGGACAGAAGTGTTTCCCTTTAAAACCAGTCTCTTCACATTGCTAGTCTGCTTTATAAGGGTTGATGTTTCTGAATGCTCCTTGCTGTTGACAGTATTTATGAACGCTGAAGCCTTTTTCTGCAGCTGGAAGCTGACATTTCCAGGGTACCTCACAATCTGTTGAGGAAAACTAGTCGTGTTTTAGCTTCAGTGTATTGTGACATTTAAATTTCATCACTGTTTTCCAAGTTTCATGAAGTCGGCCTGTTTTTCTGGCTGTGTAACTGTTTAGTTTCTTTTTTGTTTTTCTTGTATTGTGTCAGTTTTGCTGGATCAAAACGTTGGAAGTCAAAGCTTCTGCTTTTACGTGTTTTAATTGTTACATTCCAAAAGCTAAATGTTCCTAAATAATGAATAAACAATGTTAAGTTGATTGCACATGAGTCATTTCTGGTTAGATGTGTCCAACAGACCCTGAAGACGAAGGTCAGACTGTTGAAAACCCCTTTGAAGCAAAGCAGTGGTGTAAATGCAGCGTTAACGCACAACTCTAGAGTCTCTGACTTCACTCTTTTATTAGTCTGACTTTAAAATAGTACAATTACAAATTTGTGCAGTCAGCAATTCATGGGAACAAACTACAGCAAACATCAGTCGGATAGTATTCAAGGTTGTAAAGCTCCTGACACATGATGATCCTTCAGATGAAATACCACGAGTCAGAGAGCTGGTTGCTCTCACATTTCAAATAACTTCTGATCAAATTATTGACAGTGTGTGTTAAATTCAGGTGTTAGATTATCAAAACTAAAATTTTGCTGTAGTAAAATCAGTGAAATCTGGCAAACATGAGGATAATTAAGAAGTGTCAGGAGTTGGGAAAATTTAAACAAGAAAGAATATTCTGTGCTTTTTCTTGTATTTATACTAATCAAAGTTGCCCGGCAGCATGAATTGCATTAACTTCTTTGTAGAGGCGCTCAGATTTATGACTTGTTCCTTACGCAGCGTTCTGATGTGTTTGATCGACTCATTTAAGCCTGTAAGACGGTTGTTACCCAGTTAGGAACATTTCTGCACCTCAATTTTCCTGCAGTGTTGCAAACTGACTGAATTGATCACTTATCTCCTGTTTTAGCTTCTCTACCTCTGGTCACTGTAAAATTTTGAATTTAAAATCCTTCTTGTAGCATACAAAAGCCATTAATGCTCTGGCCTCTTCCTAACAGAAGGATCTCATTGTCCCCTTTTTGCCCACAAGAGCATGCTGCTTTCAGAAAGTCAGGCTACCATTTGTTCCTTGATTTTCTGGGACTGAGATGGGAGAAACCTTTTAGTTTTCGTGCTCTCCCTTCAAATCAGCTGTTAGTGATAACTTCTCCACTTTCATGAGGATTAAAATGTACCTGTTTAAAACAAAAGAAGACCACATATGACTTCTTTTTATTTCATTTCTGCATATTTTTTCACCATGTTGACATTTTTGTATCTGTTATTTATTCATATTTACTTCTTTAGATTGTGTAATAAATGATCCCATTATTCATTCATTAAACATTGCTTCATGTTTTGCTTCCAGGCTGTATTTGTGTTTGTAAAGTACTATACAGATGAAGCTGTGTTGTTAAAATGATCACGGAATGAAAGCAAGGCAGAAAACTGGATCAGCTGGACTCAAAGCTAGATCAGAGCGAGGAAACCAGCAGAAGATGAAGACATCAAGCTGTTCACTAAGACACAAAAAACAGTTGTCCAATTTAAGTCTTTTTCCACAGCAGAAGTGTCCTCCAGGGACCTTTGAGGGGACTGAGCCTGAATCAAGTCCTGACTGGTCCAGCACTTTCATCCTTTTAAGTCAGCAACTATTGATTTTTTGTTTTTGTTTGTTTGTTTGTCATCTAGAATTTTACAACGTATCCAGGCGGTTTTGGTAGACCTTATTCTTGCTTTAAAACCCGTCCTAAAACCTACTTTTATTTTTCAAGACTTAGTTTCCTTATTTAATCTTAGGTATTTTAACCGGTCTTATTGGAGCTGAATTTAATTTGTTCTTCTGTGATTTCCTTTTTCTTTTTATTTGAAATCGGTTTTGTGTTTCTTAAAATCCCTCCTTAGTTTTCAGTTGTGTGCAGCACATTGTTCCAGCTGTGGTTAAGTGTCAGAGGACGAGTGTCCGTAACCCACTTCCTTATGAGGTTTTAACTTTAATGCAGAATAACAACATAATAAAACCGTGTTAAATAACTAAGGTGAGTCGGAAGATGTACAAGAATCAAATACAGACAGAAAAGCACGACTGGAATCTTCCAGCAACTATTACTGAGCCAAATCAGTTTCTTCGTGTTATGATCAAGCTGTTTCCAAGCTTTAAAGTAAAATGTTTGAAAACAGATATTTTAAAGTCGATTTCTAGGTGGTGAAGTGACAGCGTGAATACCAGCTTAATGAAAGCGTTTTGGTGTTTTTAAGAAAAACGCAATTTTCACGATGTTTCTCTGGACTTCCAGATAAGAGGGCCGCCGGGAGAGAAAACAAAAACAACCGGAAGTAGTAGTAGTCGGCTTCGGCTCAGCTACGCACTTTTAGTGGGCTGGGGCGAGATACGTCGTCTACGTCATTCTCTAACGCACGTACGCACAAAGTGACGTAGCTGTCAGTGTCTGCCTGCGGGCTCTACGCTACCAGCGTCCCTGCTCCCGAAGCTGTCAGAGGACATTTAAATGGCTTCGCCGCAGAGCCGCGTAGCTCCGCAATAACGCTGTTATAGAGGAAAACAGCCGCACAAACACCGCGGCCGCCGCCGCTCTCTCGGCCCTAAAAACCCCGCGTCACGTAGTCGGTTCGTCCGAGAAGCCGAGAAATGAGCGACGAGGACGAGTTCTTGCAGAAAGCCCGAACCGGGTTCGAGGATCTGTGTCGAGCCCTGAATATGGACGAAGAGGCTGCTAACGGCGCGTGGAGGAGCTACGAGAACATCAACAGGAACTTCACGCTGGAGGTAAAGGCGCCGCGGTGCCGTCCGCGCCGGTCCGTGGTACAGTCCGCCCTCCGCGAAGCCACCGGGCTGTCCGGTAGAACAGCAGCCATCAGACCCTAAAGAGTCATGAACGCTGCAACTCCGAGTAAAGAGCTTGTAAAGAGATGTAGACCGTGATGTAAAGTCACCTGTGACTGCGGAGGGTTCGGTAGGATACCTGGGCTGACTGGTTCGTCCCACATCAAGGCTCACTGCTGTTGACATCTTAATTTTATTCACGACAAAAATAATTGTGCTCACGGAAACTAGCTGACCGCAGACCAGAAGCAAACTCATGTGGACTGGGATGAGGTCTTGAGTCCGGTTCCAGGTGAATGACACCGTTATTACCAGCAGTTCTACCAGAACCTAGTGGACCAGAAAATTACAGCAGCGGTCAGATCTGGACTGAGCACAAGATTCACAGCTTCCCACATGACCCGTCCAAATTCAAACCAGTCCACTCAGCCCTGTCACATCTGGAGAAGCGCTTTGTATTTTAGGTATTTGTTCTTTTTGAGAAAACAGAAATTATTTTGCTTTTACATTTTGATCACACCAGGTCAGGTCCTGATCACAAACTGGGACACCCAAACTTTTAGGTGCAAATATAACAAAATATTTAGCTATATTTCATAATGTGTCACTAAACAGATGAAAGTCACTTTTATTTCTTTATTCTATTTAAGTCTTAAAACACTGAGCCGCATTAACCATGGAAGAGACACCTCACAAAAGTTTATTTGAGAGATTAAAACTTTTGACATGGAGATGAAGTCCAAAATGAGCTGAGTTATTGGGATGATAGTCTACCTTTGTGCCTGTTGACAGTGTTGAGACAGAGATAGTTTCGCAAAAGTCAAGTATTACAGTGTAGTTATGATGAAAAACAAGTTAATAATTCACCTGTCTATAAGACTGTATCACCATGTACCTGGGACTAACAGGTCTGTGGTGAAAAGTTCCTCATCTGAAGGGGCTTCAGCAGATCACTCGAGTTAGAGCTCAACACTGTAAAGTGTTGATCTGCTGTTGATCAGGGAGACAGAGACATCAAGCTTCAAGAGAGACAACATGAAAAACCAAATCAAGGTAATCAACACTGTAAAGTGTTGATCTGCTGAGTTCTTGGAGCTAGATGGATTTTAAAAAATCAACACAGCATGAGGTTGTGTAATAATGAAAGTGCGGACAAAAAATAGACACGTCTGCCACAACATCTCACAATCTCTTTTTTTTAAATTTGATATTGGTATATCACATCAATATGTATTAAATATCTACAGAAAGTGACTTCTTTCCTTTGTCCTGCCTTTGTGCACCCCCCCATCTCTCAATGCAGGGCAGCGAGCTGCACTGGTTGGCTTGCTCTCTCTACGTGTCCTGCAGGTCCTCGGTACCAACAGTGGGGAAAGGTACCACTGAGGGGAACTACGTTTCTTTGACCAAAATCCTTCGCTGCTCTGAAATGAGGTCTGTTGGTTTTATTTGTTTGTTTGTTTGTTTGAGCATTGTTCTGAAGCAGACACAAATTCATGCATGCACAGTCATTTTATTTCCCAAAAAGAAACGAAGCCAACTGAATGTTTTGTACTTGTAAGAACTAATGCGTAATGAGTTTGATTCAGTATTAGTGTATAATAACTACAGAGAAATGACATCAAATCATTCAGGACTCTCGTGAGTCAGCGCTGAGTGATTCCTCTGCTGTCCATGGTGACCTCTTTCAGCCTGATTGAGTTCTTCAACAAGATGAAGAAGTGGCAGGATATGGCTGACCTGCCACACGATTTCCGTCAAAGCACAGAGAAGCTGGAGAGGAACTTCACCGTGTCAGCAGTCATCTTCAAGAAGTACGTTCCCATCTTCAGGTCTCTCTTCAAGGCACCTTCAGAGGAGCCACCCCGAGTTCACCGCAGCCGCAAACAGAGGTGGGACCACGCGCCTTCATGCTGACCTTCCTCACATCAGAGTGATCATGGTGCCTCCATAGTTGGCTTTGTTTCATCTTCTTTACCAACTTTTTCCTTCCTCTCTTAATTTTTCTACGATTTAAAGTTATTTACTTGCATTGGTTCTGTCTATGGATCTCTGTCCTTACATTACATTTCCTCAAAGTTGGATTGTTTTAAGAGGCAAAGACCAAAAAGAATAACTTTCTTATCTGTTGTAGATGCAAGTGACAAAACAATGTCTTTTGGCTCATACACCCACATAAATTATTGTGTCATGCTCAATAAGAAACTTCTGCTGGATAAAAGTTTCAAATTGAAAGAACTTTAAAAAAAATTGCTAAAGCAAGTGTAACTTTGGAAGAGATGCATTTGAGTCAGTTCAATACTAAATACGTTATTAAGGGAAAATAAGGAATGAACTGATTAATGAGCTATAAACTATAGATTTTATCCACCATCAATCACACCAAAGGTACTTTCAGAAAAGGGGATGTTTCAGGTCAGCTGATTGATGTGTTCAGGAGACAGGAAGTAGGAGGAATTGGTCCAGCTGGTGGTGAGGTTAAAGGGAGAGGATGTATCTGGACAGAAACATCTGCTAGCTGCAGGATGAGGTTACAATGGCACCGTGGTGGGTTTCATTCTTTTAAATGCTTTTTTTCTTTTTTGTAGACGTCACCCATGCACTGTGAGTGAAGTCTTCAACTTCTGCTGGGTCTTGTTCATCCACGCTAAAGGTAAATACTTCCTGTCAGATAATACTTGATAATTCCCTAAAACTTGTTTGAACTACTGCAACACAGCTTACAAGAGGTGGGTTTATCCGCCTCCGTTTTCACTTGTAATGCCGTAGTTTTTCAGTAAAATCTGTGAAACTGCTTTCCCTAATCCTCTTCTCTCTAAATGTGACTCTAAGGATGGAGCAGACCAGTTTGAACCTGTCCCTCAGTCTCTGCAGTAATCCTGTGATTCTGTGCCAGCTTCGCCTGCAGTCGTGGTGATTCCCTGATGTCCTCATGTTGTGTCTTGCTTGTCTTTGCTTCCTGCTCAGGAAACTTCCCCATGATCAGCGACGACCTGGTAAACTCTTACCACCTGCTGCTGTGTGCCCTTGATCTCGTCTTAACAAATGCATTGCTGTGTAACGCGAGGAAGGACCTGCTCAACCCCAACTTCAAAGGTACTGCAGCGTTTCACTTGATCCTCCTCACAGCTGATCCGACGCTCTCAGTTGTTCCTGACAGTGAATTCAAACCTTTATACACACGTAGACACTTAGCAACACAGAGTTAGTCATTCTCACTTTCATATAAGGTAACAAAAGAGCAGTTTTGGCTCAAAACCTAGAGCTGAGAACAATCATGAAAGCAACATTAAAAAGTTATAAAATTAGACATTTATGTCAGTGACGGAGAAAGTTTCCCTGCTGCTATTTTTTTTAAACAATTCCATCATTAAATATATATATATTAGACCTCAGTGATCAGGTTTCAACCATCACTCTCAGCTGCACCCTCTTGTCCAAATATGGTCTTACAGTATCTGGTTTCAAAACAAAACAAAAGGGTGATTTCTGAATGAACTTGAAGCTCAGAGCAGTGGACACATAATGTTAATGATGTCCACCTCTTACATACAATCTGTGATAAACGGTGCACCTAAGTGTGTGTTTGTCCAGTTGCAGATGACGGTAAGGTCAATGTGAACTTTTAATGACATCAGAGGTGGAGTGTAAGAAGACTGCAGTCAGTTCACATAACGAGTATGAAGAAGTCATTTAAAAGAACCATGGCTTCCAGAAACTCAGGGAGAGGCTTGGAGGATGTTTACAGTGAATGGGATACATGTTTGTGGGAGGAAAATTAAAGAGTTGGTGGATTTTGTAGCAGCTGCAGACTGGAGGTGTGAAGACCTGGAAGACTGCGATGAAGCTGAGAGCATAAAAGGCACCACATCATAAGTGAAGTCATCAGGAAGACCAAAGATCTCAACGGACTGGATGTGTGTTTCCAAAAAATATCTGTCACGGGCCACTGATTGACATCGCTGGTCGATTTATGTATTTGGTGACTGTTTGTCTATAATCAGGTGACAAGCTAACGACATTCAGGGACCAAGATGGTCACATTATGGATGCGGTCACACTTGGCTTCATCATAGTCTTCCAGATCTTCAAACTTCCACTCTGTAACCACAGCAAAATCCACCAACTCTTGATGTTTCTTCCCACAAGCATTTAATCCCAGCCACTGTACTCAAAATCTCTCCCTGGTTTTCTGAAAGCCATGCTGATCTGTAAATAGGAGGAGAGCATCAGCCTCGCTCCTGCCAGCTTTTAATGTCACATGACACGGTGATGCTCAGGAGCACCACCTGAATATTCCTACTGATCAAGCATCACATCAGTGAGATTGCATGTTATACTGCAGATATGTCTTCCCCTGAGGAGCTGGTGCTGAGCAAAAACAGGCCAAGAGAGAAGAGCAGACTTGTCAATAGGGCAAAGGTCAATGATTACCGTTCTTTCTACTGAACAAAAACAACTGATACAAATTAATTATCTTGGAATTATACATTTTAAATAAAAGAACAATTACACTTTACATCGGTGATTATGTGAGATGACAGAAGTAATCACACATTTCCTCCTCATTCATGATGGAACAGAAACACAAGTTAATGCTGGTATGGTTTACTCTTTAATCTATCGTTCTGCCTGCTGCGGTCTTGTTCACAGAAACGTTTCTGTGCTGTAAGTATATGTGTGTAACACTGTGAATGTAAATAGTGAATGAAACCTTTTGGTTGTTTTCCACCAGATGTTGAACCTCCTCCCACCATCACTCAGAGTTTAGTGACAGAGTCATAAAATACGATGTTCAAGGGTTGTAAACTGAATACTTCTCGCTGCGGGAAATCTGCTTATCAGTTATGTTCAGTCTTAAATAAATTAAAAGTTTTCACCAAACAGATTCCATCCGGTTCTCAGAAACCCTGCAGTGCTGCGTATCAGCGCTGCTCTGACTTCCTGTTGACTCCTGTGTTTCCTGCCCCCCCCCCTCGTTCTCTGGGTAGTGTTGATTGTACTGCTGAACTCGCTGAAAGAAAACCACAATGAAAAATGGCCACAGTTTAACTCAGAAAGGCATGAGAAAGCTGCATGACGGGCCTGGACTTACTAATCCTGGCAGTTTAATGTGTGGTAGCAAATCGGAAATGCCAACGGGACCGTCCTGCTCTGCAGGTGAAGTTCTGTGAGTGTATCTGTGTGATGGCGTCCAGACCATGAAATGGAGGGTTTTAGATCAGTTACACGATTATGAAATATGACCAAATGCTAGGCTCAAAAACATAAAGATAAAAAAGACTAATGGATTTGAATCTAAGTTAAGACTTCTGCAGGAGACTGTGATGAAGTACCAGAGCTGCTTGTCCTGCAGACTGCAGTCAGGAACCACAACAGTATCTTGAATTGATTTTGGTGATCACAAGTGTTCACCCCTCCCCCCCATGTCGTGCAGGACTCCCAGGAGACTTCAGCAGCAAGGACTACAGGCCGTCTTCAGGGCCTTTTTGCTTCATCGAGCAACTCTGTGGGCTACACGACGGCCTTGTGCTGGAGGCCAAGGGTGTCAGAGAGCACTTCTGGAAACCCTTCATCAAGAAGCTCTTTCACAAGAGGGTACGCCCCCCCCCCATAGATATGTACATACATGTCTCCATAAGCAGGTGGAGTGGTCTTCTTGTGGACAGCTAAGATCAGCAACCCATGCCCATGGAACTTGCTAGCTCCTCCACAGAGCGCTTGTTTTGAATCTTTGAAACCTCTGCAGATGATTGAGTCTGGGAACGATGACTTAGAGGGATAAACTTGACTGAGATCATACTTCAACTAATACATTTATCCCACCAAAATATTTCCAGCTCATCAGCATATTTCATACAAGTTAGTACACGAATTCTGCTTCGCAGCATCCAGGGTCTTCACATTTTTGAGGAATGTGCTCCTGTTTAAGATGTAAATGTCAAGAACATGTCATCAAGGTGCCAAACCATAGATCAGTCTTTAGGAACATCAAGACAGCCATTTTTCAGGACTGAGACAAAGAGATTTTTAAATGAGAAAACAGATTTGTTTAAGCCTGCTTTGCTTCCACTAATGTGCCCACTGAGTTTGCGTAGGTCATGATAACTTTGAACTGTTTGATCTAGAGTTTCCCACAAAGGTCACACAAAGTAGTTCATATGAAGACAAAAAGCTTCAACGTCCCGAGGCTTTCAAAATGTGTTTATTAAATGAATCATTTAGAATCAGTTCAGGGTGACTTAAAGGAGCCAAGTCAACTTTATTTAGAAAACACTTTAAAAACAGCAACCGCAGACCAAAGAGCTGAACACAGGAATAAACATACAGTAGAATAAAACAAATATTAGATAAATGAAAATACAAGACGCAAATCTGAGCATGAGTAAAACTACAAGGCACAAATAACCTAAGTAAGACTTTAAGGAAACAGAAGGTAGATGCATGTACCCCAGCCTAAACGTTTTTACATAATTTCAGTACTTAACAAATTTCAAACCCGGCAAACAATCACATGACTTGTATCAAGTTGAATTTTTTTTTTTTTATAAGTTTAATGTTGGATATATATATACAGCTCTTTCCTCTGAGCTGCAGAATATGAACTCATACCACTCTTCGTATTTGAACTGATCTTTTACAGATTCTCAGAGGTAAAGAGGACAGTTTGACCGGCTTTCTGGATCCCATGAACTTTGGAGACAGTTTGTGAGTGTTGTCACACAGAACCACAATATTGTACGCTGATAATGAGGCCACACTAAATACAGACTTTCAGACTGAATCTTTTTCATAGGTTAGAAATCCTGGAGAAAGTTCTCCTTTCTTGTGACTACAATACATGAACAGGAGCAGCGATCGACTGTAGTTCACAGAACACTCTTTGTAGCTCTTTTGCTATTATTGGTGGAAATATGATTGTCGATTAGCTGGAATGGTGAACGTGTATTTTGATTAGTCTAGACAACATGTGATTGACTACAATCATGTGATTGGATACAATCGCGACACCCAAGTCCCACCATCACAAAATGTTTAAAAGTCAACTGCACAAACAACAGCTCCTAATGTTGGCCACTAAAACTGACATAAAATGCAAAGGAATAGAGTGAAAGTGAAGTCCAGGATTCCTTTAGCCGATAAGTGACAGAGGAATTATATGATTTTCTTGTCTACGACCCACTGTCTGGCTGTTATGTTGCTTCAGCATTCCTCTGTGCAGTGTTGATGCAACGGTTTACTTGGAACTTTATGATCTGTTTAACTGAAAAAGACAATGAATTAATCCATGGTCCAAGGTCTGAAACTGGAATTGTTTTTCATTTTTTTCTTAAAAACATTTCACCTTCTAGAGTTCAAAATCTTCAGGATTGGAGGTGAAATGACTTCAGGAACATAAAAAAGAAGTCTAGCTGCCTTGTTTCAAGTCTTGATAAAATGAATAATCAGTGGAGAATGGTGGCAAGTTGTAAATATATTTTACTTTTTCCTGTTTCATAATATTCTTTCTTTATTCTTATCGAGCCTCAGTGAGTAGCTGAACAGAACTGAACTCTGGAAAAAAGAAAATAACAATCCTCTGAAGTGAGGTCCAGGTGATTTAGTTTCAACGGAATTATTGGGCAGTTCCACTGTGACTTCCTAATCTGAAACAACTGAACATGTTTCACATGAGCTTCTGATAAAGAGGACAAACATGAAAAAAGAACTTCCCATCTTCCACTCTGACTCTTGCTCCTCTCTGATCCGTCCTCAGGCTGTCACTCAGCCGCCTCTATGAGGAACATGTTCTGGCCACCGGCAGTCTGGATGAGAGGATCTTCACTGGGCAGGGGGCCAACGATGATATCGGCACCCCTGGACCCTGCCTCTATGAGGGGGTGGAGAATGAAGACAGCGCCATCTACAGGCTGCACACCAACCTCACTGTAAGACCCATTTGCTGCTTGTACTGTACTTTCTCCTCCCTGCTAGATGTAATGCTCTGTCATCTCTGCTCTCACCAGGCTTCAGCTCAGAAGGTGTCCACACCACCAACTGGAAGGAAGTGTATGCAGGAGATCCGGCTGGCATCTCCGCTCTCATCTGCCATGAAGAGTGTTGGACGTCTTCACACTCTGCTGTCAGGGACCAAGCAGGGGCCGAGCGCCAAGCTGACGGAGACTCTCCGGTATTTTCTGGGTCATTCAGAGACCTGAGCGTCTTGCTGTCTGGGTACTTTTTAAAGTAACTGAAGCTTGATGTGATGACACTAATTGTCACCTTTTCATCCTAGGGGTTGTGCAAGAGACCCCAGTGATGTCATCAGCCAGCGCCTCAAAGACATGTATGACGTTTTCTCCCAACATTATGAGGAGGGCGGTGCTGACAGCAGGGGAACGGAAAAAGGTGTGTACACAAATTCTTGTCAGTATTTTGCTAATTTCCAGTTTCCAGCCACCTGTGAGTGTGCTGATTAGATTTTTCCCACAGATATGGCAGTGAGGTATTTCCACCTGGCTGAGGCGCTCTACTACAGGACACTGGAGTCCATCATTGAGAGAGAAAAAATGATCTTAGGAGATGCCGACCTGTCTGTGAGTACCATGCGCCACTTGGCAAGGTTGGACTTTAATCCGACAACATAGATAAGATGGCTGTGAGACTTTAGAGACAAACACATCCTTGTTTTAGTTCTTTACTGTGTGAAGTGCCAAATCATGCTACTTCCATGTTACCTGAGAGAGACTAATGTCTTCCCTGAGGACTACCTAACAGTAATGAGGCAGGAAAATGACATCAAGAGATGTTAGTGAGAAAATCTGCATAAAAGTAAGCAAAGATCCACAATAATGAAACCAGCTGTCATTAGTGGTTACTGTATTTCTCCTTATTAACGCGCCTGGGTGCGTAGCACCGGCAGGGCACATCTATTTCAGACCTAATTATGCAAGTTGTTTAATGTTAGGCTTTAAAACAACAAGGTATCACAAAAAATGTCTAACATACACGAATTATTAAAAAAAAAAAAAAAACAGAAATTGGTCTTTATTCGTTGTTAAATACGGTAAATGATCGTGCTCATCCTCATTGCATATTGTTAATTTATATGTACATGAAATGAAATTCGTTCACATTGAAGAATTAACTTTCTTATTAGCACTTTCTTTCAATATATACATATCGGTAATATAATAAAGAGAACTGAAAAAAAAATCGTACACACCACAGCAAATATCAAATATCAACAAAATTTTATAAAGCCGCTCCTGCATATTATAAATTATACTGGCTGGTAGCACATTGTAATCATACTCTCTTGTTGACGTCATGTATAACGTAAACAAAACGGTGTTACAGTGCCTTTTCACCTTCGCTCTTTCGACAATTAGTCACGGTAAATTTAAATGTCCAGTCAATTAAATACTGCATGAGATTAGGAAAAATTTGATCAAGGTAAGTGTCTGTCTCTGCAAACCATAACTCTTGATTGTAACTGCAATCAATTTTTATCATAACTGGCATAAAAATAATAGCCGCAGCATTGTGGGTGGGGGCGCGTCTGTTAGAGCCAGAGCATTAAGGAGAAATACAGTCATTTAATTTCTGTGTGTGTGTGTGTGTGTGTGTGTGTGTGTGTGTGTGTGTGTGTGTGTGTACTGTAGTGTATTCTGGAGCAGGACATCTTCCATCGCTCCCTGCTGGCCTGCTGTCTGGAGATCGTCACCTTCTCCTACAGACCACCAGGAGATTTCCCCAATGTGATCATCATCTTCCAGCTCCCTGCCTATCACTTCTACAAGGTATCAATACAACCTGTCAGTTCAGTGATGTATCCGTAAAAAAACTAGGCAATAAACTAACTCAGTTCAGTGGATTTGAATGGTTATTTTTTACTTTTATGAATGTGTTCATCTTAGAAATGAACAAATTTTTGAAAAATGTGCCAGCTTTTCTCTGGGTTTTGCAGTTTTTCTTTGTTAAGGAATGAATTATATATAGTAAAAACTGAGGTTGTAGCTTAGTGATGTTTTGACATCAACCAAATCTAGAACCTGAAATTGCTGAAAGAAGTGCTGCAGATGTTGATTGGCCAGATTGCTCTACATGTTTGTCTGCATTTGCAGGTGATTGAGGTGTTGGTGCGGGCGGAGCAGGGTCTGTCTCGGGAGGTGGTGAAACACCTGAATCAGGTGGAGGAGCAGGTTCTGGAGAATCTGGCTTGGACCAGTGACTCCCCACTATGGCAGAGCCTCCATGCAGCCAAAGACCATGTCCCTTCCTGCCAGGAGGTTCGTCACCACAGTTTTTTGTTGTTTTTTTTTGAAGACAAACAGTTTTGAGGAACACATCAGACCCCAGAGCTGCACAGGTTCAACTTGTTCTCTCATCTCAGGTGTTCATGAAAAAGCCTGCTTCTTAACGTGCCTGTGTTTCAGGTGATGCCCCCTCAATATCTGGAACAAAATGATGACACCGGCACGGGACCTGTTCCCCTCACACCCATCAGCCATGGACCTGAACTCAGCACCATCAAAGGCGAGTATTGTATCTTTGCTCCTGACAGAATACTTAAATATGAAATCAGACATAAATACAAGATTCTATACTTCAAACTGAAAAGACCTTAAGTCCATCCATCCATCCATCCGTCCATCTATACATACATACATACATAGATACAGTGTTAAAACATGTAGATGTGTGCTTCATCCTGTGATGTGATAAAACATAATGCTCCTCCCTCATTTCCACTGCAGGTGTGTCCCCCTCCCCCACCACCCTACTGGATCGTTACAGCTCCCCGCCTACCGGTGGATTTCGCCGCCGCCTGTTTGTCGATCCTGTGGAGGGCGAGTCCAGTGTCACTTCCACCAGCACAGCCAGTACAGCTGCAACGGCCGTCACCAAGACGGGCCAGGCTGCCATTGTCAGTGCTATCCCAGCAGGGCAGACTGTTGTCACCATGGCAACCGCCACCATGACTGCTAACAATGGCCAGACAGTTACCATACCTGTGCAAGGTGAGGGACTGAAAACATTGAAGTGAAGCATGATATGTGATGAATAACCAGCACTGAAGTCTGATCTCGTTGCAGGGATAGCCAATGAGAGTGGAGGCATCACTTTCATCCCAATGCAGGTGGGTGGAGCCACGCTGCAGCCACTCCCCTCCCAGACTCTGACCAGTACCCTGACCATCCAGTCAGCCGTCTCAAAACCAGCTGCCAAAGCAGCCAGCAGTCCGCTAAAGAAAGGCTCTCTGTCATTGTTCTTCAGGAAGGTAAGCCCCATCTGTCTACAGACAGAAACATCTGACTTTGTCCTCCAGCTACAGCTGGACATTTTACTGTCTCACCTGGTCACAGGTATACCATCTAGCCAGCGTTCGTCTGAGAGATCTCTGTGCCAAACTGGACATCTCATCAGAGCTGAGGAGAAAGATCTGGACGTGTCTGGAATATTCACTGGTCAACTGCACTGAGATGATGAAAGACCGCCACCTGGATCAGCTGCTCATGTGTGCAGTTTATGTCATGGCAAAGGTGTGTTTCAGATAACGCAGTTCGTATGTGTCTGGATTAGTAGATTAAATCCCATATATGGGCTGCAAGTCCATGTTGGATGCCAGAAAAGCAGAATGAATTATGTAAAACAACTGTGTCTGAAGGATCTCCTGTAGTTGTCTGAAGGATCTCCTGTAGTTGTCTGAAGGATCTCCTGTAGTTGTCTGAAGGATCTTCTCTAGTTGTCTGAAGGATCTTCTGTAGCAGTCTAAAGGATCTCCTGTAGTTGTCTGAAGGATCTCCTGTAGTTGTCTGAAGGATCTTCTGTAGCAGTCTAAAGGATCTCCTGTAGTTGTCTAAAGGATCTCCTGTAGCTGTCTGAAGGATCTCCTGTAGTTGTCTGAAGGATCTCCTGTAGCTGTCTGAAGGATCTTCTGTAGCAGTCTAAAGGATCTCCTGTAGCTGTCTGAAGAATCTCTTGTAGTGATCTGAAGGATCTCCTGGAGCGCTCTGTACTAAAGTGGATCTGGAGCAACCCCCAACTGAAGAATCTGTTGCTGGATCACTGTGTTGTGATGAGGATGTTCAGAGTTGTCCATGATGTTCTTCATTTTATGAAGCTTCCTCCTTTGCACAATCATCTCCAGAGTTTCCAGAATAGTCCCCAGAAAAGATCCAATCTTGTTTACCAGTTTGTTCAGTTTCTTTAAGCCACTGGCTCTGATCTTGCTCCCCAGCAAATGACTGCAGATGTGATTGAACTCTCCACAACAGACGTATAAAAGATATTCAACATCTTGCTGCAAAAGCTAAAGAACCTAAGCTTCTTCAAGACGTAAAGTTTGTTCTGTCCTCTCTTATAAACAGCATCAGGATTGTTTCTCCAGTCTAGTCTGTCGTCCAGGTGAACACCGCGGTATTTATACTCCACCACCTCCACTTCTTCTCCAATGATAGAAAAAACTATTTGACTTAATCCTGGCTCTCCTAAAATCCACAATCATCTCCTTTGTCTTGTTCACATTCAAGAGGAGATGATTGTTCCCACACTATTCCACAAAATGATCCACCAGTTCTCTGTACTTAGTCTCTTGTAGACCTAAAAGATTGTAATAGAAGAGTTATTGGGGCAAAGGCTTGTAGCCTGTAGCAGTGGCAACACTAAATCCTCATTTCCTTTATCTAGTCATGCCACTTAGACAGCAATACAAACCAAAATATTTTGGAGGATGTCTCTCTTCCTTTAATACACATCAAGGAGAGATGGCTGTAGAGGGGACTATGACAAGGATGCACAATAATTTACTTTGACAAAATCTTTTCATCATCTGGCAAGGTGACACAATTGCATATTTAAAATTATTGTAGTAAGAAAAAAAAAGACAAGACAAAACTCATCTGCTCGAAATACAGCTCCATGTTACAACAAAACCCGACCCTAGCCTGAATGATTTAGTACAAATCTTTCAGTTTTCATTTTGAAAACATCCTTATTTTGTTTATGGCTTTAAAATCCTTCATAGAGGACTGAACATGTGAGTTTACTTCCGGACTAACTGTCTTCATCAGGTGACAGAAGAGGACCGATCCTTTCAGAACATCATGAAATGTTACCGCAGCCAGCCTCAGGCCAGCAGCAATGTAAGAGCACACACACACACACACACACAGAGAGGCTTAGGAAGTCAGTTGAGTTAATTAACATAAACTTAGTAATTAATGAAA
>JAOWBL010000021.1:14149002-14175941 GCA_028564865.1 Zenarchopterus dispar | reverse complement strand
ATGCTTTTATTTTGCAAAGCTGGCATGAACAAGACAGAGGGCAACTTCACTGTAATGATTTTTGCTACTCTTTGATTGTAACACTAACCTTCACCCCTCTTTAATGTGTTTTCTCTCCTCCACCACCTTAGAAAAATAATTTTGTAACTGCTGCACGCTAGTCTCTGAGGTTCTCTTGTGGAGATGCATAACCATCATTGTAACCTCAACATGTTGACAGAAAAGCATTAAACCATAAATATTTAGTCTCCAAGGATATATCTGACTGATGTGAACCATGATTTTCATGCAGCACCACTAAGCAAACAGTCGAGTGTGTGTCCAGCCTCAGCTGTACAAGCACTTGTGCCTCTTGGCAGTCACTAAGCATCCCCACAAGGGAAGTGTCCATTTGGTCCTCTTCTTTAGCCAGATGGACATGTTGATCAGCAGTTGTCACATACAAGAAAACACGTGGGCGCACACATTTTCCCTCATATGATTGTGACCTCAGATGGGTCTACTCCAGCACGAGATGACAGATGATGATGCAATACATGGCGATAGAGACAGAAAGAGCAGCAGCAAAGTCCAAAAAAGCAGCTCTAAATATACATAGAGGCTGAACAGTTCATTCGTTATGCTTTGAAGTTCTGTTAATAATGGCTTTGAACAATCTTACAAGCCTCTTACTGATTATAAAGAAAGCCTCTTGTTAGTTGAGCTCACTTCATTGATCAGTTGATTCTTGGCTTGTTCAAGCACGTCAAAACATTTTCAAATTAGAGAGGCAATAATCTCTTGGCTGGTGTTGCCCAGAGTTGCTTATGCCCATTTGGTCAACTAAAACACTCAAAACACGCCCCAAGACTTCTTCTTAGTGCTGATCAGCAGGGATGCAGATGAATTTCAACTCAAAAGAAAAACATTTTTCTTCTTTGATCTTTCAGTCTTCTGCACTTCAAGTGTCAGACCTTTTGTTTCAGGTTTTCAGGGGCGACTTAAACCATCCAAATGTGATTTATCTAGATGACCGACTGTCCTTTGACTGATGTGACTGAAAAGTGGTCTTCACATAATAAAACATTAATAAAAATTGGCTCTCCTGCAGCAAAAACAGAGAATAATAGAAGACAACATGAAATGATTATCTGATGATTTTCCTGATGGAAAGTTTGCAAAATGACGGTTACATCTTTAGTAGAAGTACATCCTGTTTGTCTTTTATGTTCATTTCTGCAGCAACACTGAATGAAGCCATTGTGGTGCAACACCAGAACTTTGGTTCAGTCCCGTCAGTCCTAGGAGACGCTGTTTAGCTGATGTTATCATGAATGTTTAGAGCCAAGCTGCTCATGTCACTGTTCCTTATTACTGGTGTTTTAAAAGAACTCCAAACCAGAATAAGCTGAGGCAATATGGAAAATGTAAATAAAAACACCAGACTGCATGAATTTTGTCTGAGTATTCTGGCTTCCATCAAAACACATGGATGTAAGGTTTAAATGGAGATTTTAAATCCGCTCTGTAAGTGTCGTTGGTCTGTGTGGGACCTGGGATGAACTGGGACCGATTGGGAGTTTATTACTGCTTTTTTGCCTGATGACAGCTTGGACAGGGGCCAGCAGACCCCTGTCACCATGCACAGGGTTGAAGCAGAAATAGATAATGGATGCATGGACAGCATTTTCGATTCGATTCAATTCAATTTTATTTGTATAGCGCCAATTCACAACAAAAGTCGCCTTGAGGCGCTTCACACTGTAGGGTAAAGATAAAACTGTGTTACGAGTTATTCACTCGTGGCTTCTGTGTTTTTGAAGACAGTATGAACCCAAGACATTTCATGTTTTTTTTTACATCAGTTTTGCTCCATTTATTAATATTTATCAAATTTTGCATTCCAGGTCTGCAACACTTTCCAAAAGTAGTTGTGCATTAAAGCTTGAATGACTTCGTAATGTAGCCTTTCTTTTCTCACACTTGGTCAGTCAATGGAGGGCACCAAGTCATTAAACAGTTTCAGTTGTTGTCTTTTCCCATTTTTTTAATTCAAACACATTTGAAAGTGTGCAACAATGCAGTTGTCACAATAAATCCATCTGAGGTGAAGCTGAAATGTCTTTTTATTTCTAATATCTTTGATGAGAATACAGCTCAAGTCATCGGAAGTATTCTGAGTATATAAAACAACACCAGAAGATTTTCTGATGTTCTTCTGTTTGGGGCTCACCCGACTAGATGCTGACTGCTGTTTTTATTTGTGCAAAGAACAGGTAACTGAGACCCCATCATGACTGCTCAATCAACTATGGATGCAGGGACAAACGTCAATCTGCAATTGGATCTCCCAGAGCATGAGGTATGTGGTCTGAACAGTCCAAAAGTCAGATGCTCATGTTCCCCACTGACTTTTATTTCCTTTTGCACACACACCTTAGCACACATATGACTTGAAAGTTAAACAAAACTGGTTAACAGCTCAACTTTTACCAAAGCAGTATTGAGGTGTGCTGACAAGAATACCTTTCCTTTCATTCACATATTTAGAGAACGGGATTCCAGGTATTATAACAAACAAAGGGACAATTTTCTGTGCATCAAGAGTAATCCATGTGAAACAGAATATCCACATCTTATTCAAGGAAGCAAGAAGAAAAAGAAAATTACATAGTGCACTGAAATTAAATCCAAAAAATCTAAACTAAATGTGAAGAGAAATCAAAAGCAATCCCAAAATGCATGTTTGCATAATGCGTGTTCTACTTCTGTGTTTAAAGACATATGGCTTCGGAAATAGCAGGAGTATTTTAATAAGCTGAAGTGCCTGCAGGGAGTCAGAGGAAGACCTGTGAGGAGGAGCAGGGAGTAGGATGGAGAACAAGACTTTGAACCTGGTCAGAACATACTGCAAAGCTTCGGTGTGATATTTTTAAAGACGGGGAGAGTGTGTGTTTGTGTTCTTGTACAATAATAGTTCTGTTCAGTTGTTTTGTTTCTTTAATAATTCTCAAAAATAGAAACTTTGTGTAGTGGAAGTCAGTGAGATGGAAGGGGGTCACTAGTTTGATACCCAGCACCTTCTGCTGCAGTGCCCTTGAGCAAAATGGTGAGATATGCTGCAAATCTGTCTCATCAGGAACACTGGCATGTGTGTGTGTGTGTTATTGTGAGAATAACAAGTAAATAATGATGTGCTTCATCAGCGAATATGGAGGTGCACCATAAAATGCAGTTACCAAGTCAATACAGTATACTGACACTTAAAGGAACATGTGACAGAAGAAAATATGCTAATTTGCATTCTTGTTGAGAGATCCTGCATGTACATTAAAGATGAAGCTATCTACAGTGGATGATAAATCAATTACGAGGCTTGTAAACAGAGTAAACATCTGGTCTGACATTGTGTAAAAGAAACAAATCTCTTGTCGTTATTGCCAGGGACTTGGGGTGCATATTTCTGGGTAAATAGGTCCTTGGTTTGAATCCCAGCTGTGGCATTGTTGTATAGAACTTCCTCTGAGCATTTGTAAGTCTTGTCCAGGTTTTCTGCTTTCCAAATAAATATTAGGGTTATTTCAGTTTGGAAATAAACCAAAACTATGGATGTATATTTGTTGACCATAGAGTGTATGGCGAGAACCGGACAAACTCTTCTCTGGGCTCCCCGGCAGGTTTCTGAGGCGTGGTTTAGAAATGCATTTGGTCATCCTGGAGGAGTTTACTCTGTTCAAACAATGGTTCATTCAAAAATGGGTGAATAATTAGAACAAATAAGACTGGCTGTTAGCTTGAACACACCTACCTCACTTACCTCAGTGTAGTTCATGTTAACCTATGATGCTAACAAATATTACGTTATGTTTGTTCTGACTGTTCATCCATCCTCGTTGGAGATGATGCTGCCTAAATGACTAAAAATGAGGGCAGTTGACGTTTGAAATGAGAATCATCAGATCCAGCGAGTTACAGCCGAGTCATCTTCATCCCGGGAGACTGCAAAAGAGTTGCCACTCAAAAATAAAAAATTATGTACCTTATCATTATTTCAGCTGATTAGGTACATAAACCTTCACCCCGTATGCAGTGGCCATGCATGTCACATCTTGTTTTGGAGACCAAGGCCATTTTTTGTACTGAGCTGTATGTTTATCCTTGCTTTAAAATGGGACATTTTACCAAGAGGCTTAAAAGACACTGACTCACTGTTGTTCAAGGAACTGCACGTTCTTGTTCTTTTGCTTCAAGGAGAATAATACAGAGCTAGTCCTTCGGTGTCAGCCTTGTAACAAGCCAGTGGAAGTATTGTTGTACACCAGCAGAACGCATCCGGCTTGGAGGACCTGGGGCGGTTTTGCCTTTAGACTAAAAACTTGCCAGACTTAGCCACATACCCCAAAATTTCAAGCTGCACTTGGTTTGAAAGGCTGAATCTTGGAGGGTTGAATACTTGTGCAGAAGTTGAAACTGAACCCTAACATGTATTTGATATAAGTATGATTAGAAAAGGTTGAGTGTGAACCACCATTTTTAAAGACTTAAAGACTGATTAAACCAGCTAATGAAGTTGTATTTTTACTGAGTTGTTCATGCACACAGCTTAAAGATAAAAGCTTTATGTACCTGTCTTGATATAACATTTTATATTCTGACATTTTCCAGTTAATTAAGGAAAAATTAGAACTGATCTTTAATTATAATTTCTCAAATTAAATATACATAAAGGCTGCAAATGTCATATTTGCATAGGTTGTCTAAATAATAAATAGTCTCCTTGGAAACAGCTGACTTTTCTACAAAGCTGAACAAGTAAATAGTTGTGTATAAATAGATTTAATATTTTCAAAGTACAGTACATTTATACATTTATCCAAACTTTCAAAAACATCACATTAGAATCAGGAAGGACTATTTGATTTAAACCTCTATGACCAAGGTTTGAATGTGATCAAGGTTCTGTGATCCACTTTGCTGCTGAAACATGAAGTGCCAAGATCTAAAAAGCTTTGAGCCAGAGAAAAGGTTATATTTTAGAGACTGAACAGTTTACTCAACTTACATGACATAAACCAGCCACTAGAAGGAGAATCATCTACGAGTGCTGCAGAATTTCAAAAGACTAACAGTTTAACAAGATCCATGTGTGACCTACATGAGAGGTAAGTCAGGAAAAAAATATTGTTTAAGTGATCATGGTAGCAAAAAACTGGACCTTTTGAAAAAAAAAAAATCTCTGAAGTGATGAATGAAATCAAAGAGTTGCTTAGCCCAGTGAGAGCAGAGCTGTTGTTGACCAAGAAGAACTTTGTCCAATTGCAAAGCACAGTGATTGAAATGTTATAGTTTAGAGAAGCCTAAACCAATATAATCAAAACCTTGGTGAGAATAGAGGAGAACAGAGATATATTTTTGTCCTAGACCATTTAGAGATTTATAAACCATCAGCAGGATTTTAAAATTTAATCTGAGACAGACAGGAAGTTTGTGTAAAGATCTGAGATCTGGAGTTGTATGGTCCACTCTATTGGTCTTAGTGATGAGTCGGGCAGCACCGGTCTGAACTAACTGTAGCTGTTTGATGGATTTTTTTAGAGCGACTCACGAGAACAGTAGATTGGACTAGTATTATACTAGTCCATTCTACTGAATATAAAAACATGAGCAAGTTTCTCTAAGTCCTGCTGAGACATCATTTCTTTAATCCTTGATGTTCTTTAGGTGATAATAGGCTGACCTTACTATTGTCTTAAAAATTCAGGGCTAAGTCTAGAACCACTCCCAGATTTCGGGCTTGACTATTAGTTTTTAGCTTCACTGCTTGAAGCTGAGTACTGACTTTTAATCGTTCTTTCTTGGATCCAAACACTATTATTTTGGTTCTGTTTTAATTTAACTGAAGACAATTTTGGCACACCCACTCTTTGATCAATGCATTTGATCAATGTTTGAATTGGTTAAATAGCTTTGTGTGTCATCTGCATATTTATGGTTTTATTGTTTACCATAATTTGAGAAATTAAGGAGCATGTAGATGTTAAACAAGAGGGGCCCCAAAATTCAACCTTGGGCAATGCCTCACGTTATTTTTGTTAGCGCAGAGTTGTAGTTACCCAAAGACAGAGAGCTGCTCATGAGTGACCTGTCTGAACTGCTCTTTTTAAAGTAGTGGCTTTATGGCAACTGTTTTTAGATGCTGAGGACTGATACCTGAAAGCAGAGACGTATTTCCAATCTGAAAAGATTTGAGGACATACACTGTGCAACACTTGTGAAATTAATTAATTAATTTAAAAAAAAAAAAAAACTTTTGACAGAGCATCAAGGCAGCAAGTGGTGGAATTCAGGTGATGTATGATGTAATCCAGGTTCTTATGAGTGACAGGACAAAATTGTGTTATGGTTTCCCAAATTGGACACATATCTCTCTGAAAATAATCTCTGATCCATGGGAGACCTCATCACAATGTTTTTATCCAGAGAAAAAAAATGTGATAAAAGTGAAAACAACTGATGGAACAGTAATCACCTTATAATGAGCTGGGATGGGCTCCAGCAGACCCCTAAATATAGGATACAAACATACATACATATACATACACACAGAGAGACACACACACACACACACATACACACACACACACACATATATATATATATTACATATATATATATATATTACATATATATATGTATGTACCAAAATTGAATAATTCCATGTATTGTATAATGAATAATGAATACAGAATTAATTTCATGTATTATTTCATACTCTGCTTGAGGTACCAGCTGACTCCTATCTAAGCTGTTTTAATAAGTCTTGTGCGGCTGTGCATGTATTTATGAATGCAAACAGCACAAAAAACCCCTGTCGCGTTAGAAAATAAATGAACATTTCCTTTAAAGTTTTCTTTCTAAGTTTTATATTAATCTTCTGAGCTGCTGCAGAAGCATTCCTAAAAACCATGTTTCTTTGAAGTCCCCAAAACCTTTTGATTTTTGCTCATAACTTATTGATCATTGACCAACAAACACTTTCCAATATTGTCTTCAGAAATGACTTTTTTAATCCAGTGACACCAGTGTTGTATGCAGCATTTATTTTCGGTCGATTACATTTTTCGATATCATTTTTTAAAAATCGTTAACAATCAGAAAACAAAGTAGTGACATTATGGAATAATAGATGCGACATATTCTTCTCATCTGTGGTGTGACTCACGCTGTAGCCGCTGTCAAACTCGCTGCTTGTTCTCATTAATCCTGATTGTGCTGCTTGACATTTGATCTGCAGCCTGAACCCAATGCTTTGATGTGGAAGTTGGGGAAATGTCCAGAGATCACAGCCTGGTGTTCTCCCTCCCTTTTTTTTTTTTTTTTTTTTTTAAATACAGAGGACACATGTGCCCTAATGGATGTCGCATTCATGATAAAAGACAAATGTCAGCACTAGATGTGACATTATGCCAGCCAGCTATAATTACGACTGATTCCATTTTCTCTCAACACGGTATGCCTGTCGTACTTATTTTGGCAGCAATAAATGTGTCTTATTAGAACACTTTTATGCCATTAAGTATGACAGCATGTTAGTGTTATATTGTTAAGTGCATCATTGTAATTTAACTAAAACACACACCCAAGGCACACAAATAAAACGAGACTTCTAACTTGTCTTTTTTTTTTGTACATGAAATGTGTACTAACTCGTCTTTTGTGTCGTTATTCAGGCTAAAACCTTAGATGAGAGTGTTCCAACACAATCAAAGCTTGACAGTGAGAAAAATGTTTAAATATGTTATAAAAGAAAAATGTTATAAATATTAAATATTAAAGTTCCTACAGCTGGATGCTTGCAAGGTTGCAGCGGGAAGGGTATCCGGTATAAAACCGGGCCAAATCAATGTGCCAGCTATGATCCGCTGTGGCGACCCCTCCAAGAGCAATATATGTCAACATAATTACAGTTTATGGCAAGGTCTTCATGATACTGGGTCCATTAGAAGTCAAAACAAGACAAAAAAAGCAACCAAGATGAAATAAAAGCACTTAACAGAGGGGAAGAAACAATCCCCTTTTAATGCCTTCTCCTCTTCAAAGAATAAGGCAAACATCACAATTCACGCTTGTTTCCCACCACACACTTTCAAAGCATAACAGCTCTGAATCTTGAAGTCTTTTCTAAGCATTTAATCTCTAAAAACCCAGTTCTGTCAGTCAGCTCATACTCCAATCATTGGGATCTAAGATCTGACCTCATCACTTCCACAGATAGTGCTTACATTAAAATACCTGAAGTCACCAATAAAAACTAGTGTTCCCTGTCCTGAGACAGTCAGTTCCTACAGCTGGATGCTTGCAAGGTTGCAGCGGGAAGGGTATCCAGTATAAAACTGGGCCAAATCGATGTGCCGACTATGATCCGCTGTGGCAACCCCTCCAAAAGCGATTAAGCTGAAATGGTTGGTGATGAAATTTAAGTACATCACTGCATGTAAGAGAGATTAAATGGGCAAATTCAAAAGAAAAGGACATTTTAAAAAATAAACACACACACAGACACACACACACATACATACACACACACACACATATATATATAATGAAAAAATAAACCTATATATAAACCAATATCCTTCTTTCACCATTTCCAGATAATAAAGAAAAAAAACTCAGAAGAAAGTAATCATTTAAGACACCATCAGAATGCTAATATTATTTTTGATGAAAGCAACTTTCTAAAAATGTTTCTTTGTTGAGAAATTGGTGAAAAATGCCCTGCAAAATGCCCAGATGAGTTGGAAGTCTGCTTGACTCATAGTGTTAAAACTAGAGACCAAGATGTTGCAGTTCACTTAACCCAAACAGTCAAACACGTTGCAGTGGGCTAAAACTGGCTTCTCAGTCTGGTGTAATGATTAAATCAATGAACTCAAACTAGAGGCAGCACAAATGGATTTAACAGAACTCACTGGTGCTGTGTTGAGTGTTCGACAGAGTTCAGTTACTGTAGCTTCCTGCAGTCACACAACTTTATCAGACACTAATTTACCACCCACAGCTTTTTTTTTTTACATTTTTTTCTTTCTGCACTCAAACTTAATAAGCAATTTTAAAAAAGAAATGGTTTCTTCTTAAATACATAGTGCACTAGAAAATGAAGTCAATGTTAAGACTTTCAAGACATATACCTTTTGCTTCTAAATTCAGGTAAAACAGAGGTTATTGTTTTTGGTCCCAAACACCTCAGGAAGGGATTAGATGATGTGATGACCTCCAGTACAAACTGTGCGAAACCTCGACATTATTCTTTAATTCAGGATCATCATCCACTGGCTCCCTTTAAAATTTACAGTCCAAATTAAAAACCTGCTACGTATGTATAAAGTCCTAAACGGCCAAACTCCTGGTTATCTACAAGACCTGATATCTCCTCATGTTCCTAAAAGAGCTCTCCGCTCTCAGAGTGCAGGTTTACTTGTAGTTCCTAGAATATCCACATGCAGATTTGAAGGACGGGTCCTCTGCTCTCAGGAACCATGGGTTAAAGAGGCTGATATCACCTCCACCTTTAAAAATAAATCTAAACTGTTTCTGTTCAGTAGAGCCTATAGCTAGTGCAACCTTTAGTGTGTTTGGGTCAGTTGTCATGGCTGCAGGCTCATCTTTAAGAAAGCTTAGATATGCTGCTATAGACCTGCACATTCAGGCTTTTTTTTTTTTTTTTTTTCTGCAGACATGGCTGAATCTTAAAAGGAGGCTTTTTCCACATGTTAGCACCCACATTGTTCCTCAAACATTACAGAGTGTAAAAGACAGCGTTTATATGTTAAAGTTGCCCAAGGCTGTAGGGTTATTTATGAGAGTCAAGAGAGAGAGCTGGACGCTCTGGGCAGGCTGTCTCTACACACCTCCTGGTGCTGATTTGGAGTGATTATTGTGACTTTTCTGATCATTAAGTGTTAATAAATAATGCTTAGTTTCTGTCAGCAGTTTTAACTCCTGGGTGCTGTCCAGGAGTTAACTCAGGGTGTTTTCAAACCTGGTAGTCTGCCTCATGCTCAGTGTTATAGTGTATTTATTAACTTAATCCAATTATGTCTGGTTTTACACTGTACTGTATAAATGTTTGTCTTTAGATGGCACGCCTACTAACCTTTGTCATTATCTATGAGTAACCCATCATCTGATCAGTTTAATGTCAGGTGCAAGTCAGTGTCAACATCCTGCCAGATCATGGCACCAAATTAATTTAAATTTACCAACAGCAAAAGACTGTCTCATGGACCGTGGCAACGTTGCATCAGGAAAGTCCACAGAGGTGTGTCTAAGAAAAAACAAACGGAGCCTCTTATTTTCTTCAAGTGAAGTTATTCCTCTTCAAGGTTTTCATGATAACCTCCTATGATGTCTTATAATTATACAAAGTCCACCAAAAGAAATCTTTTCAAAGTTCAAACCAGAGCAAGGCTGTACAGTGGTTCAGGAGAGATTTCACACCTGTTCAAGGGATGGTTAATAGCTGAACTTTGAGCCTGATTTAAATGTAAATGCCTACAGTGCAAAAGCAGTCTGCCTTGTCTCCAATCTGCCAGAGCGTCATGCTGTCTGTGTTCCAGTGTCTCCTGAATTACAGCTAACCATATACAGCAGTAAGAAAATGAATATTTGTTGCTTTTTTGTTGTTTACTGCATATAAACTAAGCCAAAATGCAGGAAAAAAATAAGCCAATATTTATTTTGCTAACCAAGGTCAAATTGTCAAAGCACAGTAGAAGTGAAATACACCCAAATTGTTTCTGTAGGACGAAAGAGAATAAACAGCAGCCAGACGCAGATAATCAAATGGACTCTGTAAATTGCCAATTTTCCCTGAAATGGATGTCCCAGAAAGTGTAGCACAAGGTCAGACTGGATAATAATCAGATGCTGCAGGCCTCAGTTATAAGTTCAAGTTGCACGTTCCCTGCAGTATCTTAGCTGCTCCTGGAACTGCACTCTTGTGGACAGAGAGATCTCACATGTTGGACACTGGTTTTGAATCTACTGGATCCACTCTCCCACTTGTGCATCACAGTCTGAAGTGTCCAGTTACCCAGTTAACACCGGCAGCACCGCTGCTTTCCGTATTCTTGATGCTGCTGTCCGTTAGAGCTGTTGCATTCATCACCACTGCCTTCTGCAGGACTTGGCTAGTTCATCACCCGTCTATCATGCCCAGAGATGTCTGTGCCTCTCTGGACAAGGTGAAAATAAAGCTTCTTTTGTTGCACAAATGGCATTTGTAAATTTAACTCTATACAGTGTTTCATGAAGGGTGGGAGCGGTCTACAGTAATGGTGTTGCTTTCTGGACCATCTATGAGCACGTCAGCAGAAACTGAGGGAGGCCAGAGTAAGGACAAGACCAGCGCTGTATGAAGGACCAAGAGTTTCTGGATTTCAAAACTTATATTTGTTACATGCACAGTTATACATGTGCAGCCTGCAGTGAAATGTTAACTTTACTCCTTAGACTGTGTACAAATTTAACAGCAAAGGAGGAAGGAAATAAAGCTAGAAATGTACTCAAAAATGTGCAAAACACAAAAATTTCACTAAAAATATATTGAAATATGTTATTCTAGAACTATGTAGACTAAACAATGTAAAACTAAACAGTAAACAAGAAGTAAACAGATAACAGCAGCAGAAAAGGGACAACTGTGACGTAGAAGGTGGCCTCGAGCAATTATGACACTGAACGTGATATATTGCATTGTAAACACGATGTGCGCTACAGTGCGCTCTGGTGGTAAATTGTCCAGAGTTAATATAAATAGTGAGGGATGGCCTGGAGCCTTATGATCTGAGGATAAGAGCTCCCCCTGAATCGTTCAGTCTTTGTTGACAGGATGCAGAACCGTTTGCCTGAGTTCGGCAGCCAACAGAGACAGTTACTGGGGTGGGATGTGTCCCTGATGATTCTGATGGTTCGGCTCCAGCAGTGCCTGGTGTAAATGTCCTGCAGGGAGGGCAGATCAGATCTGATGCAGCGCTCTCTGCAGGGTTTTACGGTCATGTAATGATGTGACCAAACCTTGATGTGATGCCCATACTTAAGATGCTCTTGACAGTGGCCGTGTAGAAGGTTTTGGGGATTTCAGAAGAGACCCTAAACCTCCTCAGCTGCCTCAGGTGATTGAGCTGCTGTCTCGTCTTTGTGACCTGAGCGTAGATTTGGGTGGATCCGGCTCGACTGTCGGTGAGCTGGACCCTGAGGTACTTTGGTATTGTTCATTTTTTCCACTGAAGCACCACAGATGGACAGAGAGAGGAGTAGGACCGCTGTTGTTTTCTGCTGAAGTCCTCAACATTCTCCTTGGTTTTCCAGATGTTTTGCTGCCTGTCACCATCTTTCCAGGTTTTCCACCTGGATCAGACATCCCTCACACAGGAGTGCATCACAAACTAAGTTAGGCTCTTGCCATTTATGCATCAAAATTCCTCTATATTCCTTGTTTAGTAGTGCTCACTTTCCCTCTTCAGCACATCTTTATTCGTTCAAAAAAAAAAAGCCCTTTATAACTTTTTTTCACTAATGTTTTGTGGACCTGAAATGCAAAGTTGGAGGAATATTAACAGTGCTTTCAATCCTGGTCCTCAGGTATTCCTGCCCTGCATGTTCAAGACATTTCTCTGCTTCAACACATGATTCATATTGATGCATCGCCTCATCAGCCTCTCATCCAGGTCTGTTAATGACCCATTCATTTGAGTAATGTGTGATGAAGCAGGGAAACATCTAAACTGGGCAGGGCGCGGTTACCACAGGTAGGGCGCTGAGAAACACTGCATTAATGTAAAAGTCAAAATAAATCTCAACTCTTTCCGACTGTCAGCTGCTGAACAAACAACAATATTTGCTTGTGGCCTAACAGACAAGTGACGCCCTCATTTAATGCATACTTAATGAGAGGTGATTTGTCACAGCTTCAATGCTTTGACGCTTACTGGTCCAGTGAGAAGAGCTGCTGAAATTCACAGCAAACATATTACAGTAATGAACCTTCCCCGTACAAAAAGGCAGGCATGTGCATGACTCAGATAAAGACACACAGGGGTTTGGTGGTGACAGAGGTCTTTTTATGTGAGCTGAAACATGCATCATAGCACCTGTTTCCTGTGTGAAGCTTAGTTAATGAACCACAGCGACACAGATCACTTAATTATTACCGAGTCCCCTAATACCACTCTGTCAAATCCCCATTGACAACGCGCATATTGTGCTTATGGCAGTGACGGTGAGTTGCGAGCTCGGCCTAGAAAATGAAGTAATCCATCCAAAGAGCAGGAATGGACAGGTTCATTGTGTTGTGTTTGAAAACAGGAGGCTGACACAATAATGGGATAAAGCACTGAAAAATGAGCGTTTTCCTCAGAGAATACAGAAATTTGTTTAAAAGTGTGTTGTGGATGCTTCAACTTCTGCAGGACCAAAGGGAAGAAGAGAGATTTGTAAAGACAAATGAATAACTTTTACTGAGGATTCAGAAGTCAAACCAGAACTTAAGACGAGCAAAGCAGACTTTCAACATAAAACAGGAAGTAACAATATCACCAACAAAACAGGGAACACTAGAAAAGGACCAAAAGCATACTAAGAAAGATGAGAAAAATAAAACCGTAACTATAGCAAAGTGACTCTGAATGAAGCATGTTTGTTTGTGCCAGACAGTTATGAGTATTTCAGTTATTTGGGAGGAAATGTTGTATCTAAATGATCTGCATTTTCTTACCTTTACATTTATCTGCAAATTGGGGACCAAAATCAAATAGCAGTGCACATGTGGGTCGAAGTCATTTAGGATGAAAAAAGAGTAGCAAACATTCAAGCAGGCTACGTACTGCAGAGGGATGACTGAGGTGTAGCGTGACTAAGCACCAGCCATAGATACAGGATCAGCAATCATCTTTGTGCAAACAATGGGAACTTTTACTTCTTTTCATTCTTATTAACTTTGAGAAATTGTGTTGTGACCTTTACCTAGATGTTGCAGTCTTTAACAATACATTTTCCTCAGTGACTAGCCTGTATGCTTAGCCTTTATCTGGCTGCTTATTACTTCCTTTCTGTCAGCTGGAAACAAAGTAAAGCCTCCAAGCGGTAATGATGTCTTAGCTTAACAAGTGCTGGTCAAACAAGTACCCAGACATTGTTTTGTAGCTCATTTTTAATGACTGCTTGTCAAAGAGCAGAAGCCTGCACATGAACAAGCTCGCTACCACCTTCCCCAGCCGCTGTAGGAGCTACAATAAAAATTCTCTCTGATTGTTTTTGTTTGTGGTCAAAGAGAAAGATTTTCTCAAAGCTTCAGTATATGCACAAAAGGTAATGCAAAAAAACCAGTGCAAGTTTTATTTGAAAACCCGCCTTTCAAAAAAACACACAGTCTTTATCAATATGTAACCATTTCCTCAGCAAATACACAGATCCGATTCGGTTCAGAGACTGACATTTTTAATCAAAGAGATCTGGTTTTATTTGATGCAGCCTCTCAACTCTCAACATCTGCTTAAGCCTGGCATTTACTTTATATTTGTGTATAGATATATAGATACTTCCAAACAAATATATTTGAATTACACTTGATATTTCCTAGACAGAGAAATCTACTGGTCCCAAAACAGCGGCTGTTTTTTTTAGGTCTTAACTGACAGCGTTGACTGACTACATACTAGCTGGCATCATTTGAGCCACATCTCATACACACAAAACAAGCCAGGAGTTTTGAACCCATTTTCCATTTCACTTTATGTGATTGATCAACAATAGAGGCGCACGTGCAACACAGTCTGACAGTGACTCTGTAATCTCACTGCTCCAAGTCTCTGAAATGACATTTCAAAACCAAAATTAGAAAAGAAAATGGGCCGAGGGAGCAAAGTGTGTAAACTCCAAGGCCTTTTGTTCAGAACACAAATGGACAAAAGACAAAAAAGAAAAGCTCATGGGTAAAGGAATTGATTCGCACATACAGGTTGCAGAGGTTTGTGCTACGGACAGATTTGAAGCTGAGTAAAAACTCTTTTGTAAGAAAAAGCAGCTGCCCGCTATATTGTGGTTCGACACGCTGGGCACATCTACCCAGCGCTTTGTGGATCTTCTCTCCCTCGTAGTGACCTCACCCATCACCTGCTCTCCCACTGGCTGTGGACAAGGATTCCACCTGCTAACAACGGCTATGTGTTGGCAAGCATGTTTGAGTCTTTAGCCCCTTTTACATTGGTGGATACCCCTCATTTAAAACCTGAATCTAGCGGGTTGCCTGCCCTTTTTACATTAACTGACAGGGTGGGGTGTCAACTCGCCTCCGAGGGTACACCTAACTGCGAATCAGAACTAGAAAGAAGTTACTTGCTTTGAACAAACACAAGCAGGAGCATAAGGAGACTGTTAGTCATATTTGTGGAACAGGATTTGGGCAAAGTCGCTACGTAAATCCCGTTGTTATTCAGCATGAGTCCTCCACCTGCTCCATCTCCTGCATCAGCCAGCTTTTCTGATGTTGGTAAAGCCCGTGAGGTCAACCAAACAGACAGTGGGCCGTCATGTTACATAGTACCACTCGATAACATCTCCTGACTCGTCTTCAGTCCCTCAACTCAGCTTTCAGCATTCTTCATTCAGGGTTAATAAAGGGGTCTAATCTAAAAATGCCTTTAGAGATGTTTACACGTAGCAAGCAAGTGCCAGTTTGTCTGTTGGCGATCTCTGTGACGGGCAAATCAGTTCTAAAACAGTGTTCTCTGAAAGTGCCCGAACTATAAAAAAGTAAACCAGGTTCAAGTGTGTCTAAAATCTGAGTTTTTCTTTGAAATAAAGTCTCGTTGGTATTTTTGGCTCAATCTTATATGACATGTCACGGAAGCTGTCAACCACAGCCACTGTGAGATCTTGAATCAATCAGTAGGTGCTATAACTACCTTTTGACCTTGCCTAGTTGAAGCAGTTGTGGCTGTGAATTGGGTTTGAGTTGTTGATCTTGTTTGTGCCGGTTGGATTAGTATCCAGGTTTTAACCATGGCAACTCACCAGGAGAATATCCACACTTTTCATGCTTTCATTTTCTAAAACACCTTGAATTGCCTTGTTGCTGAAATGTGCTCAACAAATAAACTTGCCTTACCTGGCTTTCCCTTAAAGTGACTGCTGTTTTTATTTTTTAAAATCAGTTGCTACAGACTTTTAGCCAGAGCTCCTCCTTTTGCGTTTCCCATTTTAAAGGTGAATTGTAAATTGTGTCGGTGTCTGTTGTTGGACACTTTGTTGTGTGTGTGTGTGTTTTTTTTTTCAAGCATTGTTGGTGGGTACAAAACTATCAATACTGTAAAAGTGGTCGAAATACCCAAATACCTACTCACCTCCCTGCTTAGTAATGGTGTGAACCTTCTTACTTTTTGTCTTGTAAACCTCACACTATGTAAATTATTCCGATAAAACTGAATAAACCAATTGTTAAATGTAAAAGCAGGTAATTGACCAGCTCATGGTAAATTTCTTCAATTCAGTCATCTAATGACAATTAATAATAAACGTCTAAAATTGGAATCACTTAATCTTATCAATATTACTGCCTTCTATTAACATGAATAAACATGCTGCTGTTCGCTTCATCACTTTAATGTGCTGCAGGTGTGCTCTCAGGGTATGAACAAACTCATTTAGTGCCTTTTCGCAGCTGCAGCCCTGCATCTATCAGTCTTTGAAGCAAGTGAGAAACAAACATCAATGAATAATTCAAATCTGTCAGAAGGTTTGCTTGCGAATCCCATAAGATCAGCAAATACAGGTCTCAGTGCTTTAATCAATCTCTGTTTAAGATAAAAGGTTCTTCCACCTGAGTCAAGCCTCAAGATTACATAGGCTGATGGTGTGTATGGTCATCTGAGAAAAAGAAGACCCTTATTCTCGTCTCAGGTCTTACCTATCAGCATATTTAAAAAAAAGAAAAAATAAATTTCACAAAGTAAGACCGCAACAAGAACATTTTTGGCACTCTGACATTGACGCAAGTCACTATTAGACCTCGACTATGCCCCGCCTCCTGCTCCATATTGACGCTGTTGGATGATTTGACGCTCTTTCAGAATTGCAATTGCAACTAAAAAATAAAATGATGAAGAGAAAAGAAAAGTATAATCCAGAAAGATGATTGCACTTATGGATAGAGATTTTGATTTCTTGGTGATAAATTGTAGGTTTTGGTTCTCAGATTTTGGGTTTTGATTCATGATACATTTGCCACTGAATTGACGCTGCACTTTACAGGCTTAGTCACACACTCCTACTCAATATAGTTTCTATTACTTTCTATTGGGCGGAAAGACCAATAAAGGAAATATTTTCCTGGCCTCAACTTCCAACCAGAGTGTCTCAAGCACACACATGGGGATTTTTTCTCCCACTTGCTTTTGACAGTTTTCTTTGTTTAAATAAGTGGTTTACTCATGATCATCTTGAAATTGATCAACTAGAGGGAGAAGACAGATGGAGGGTGGAGTGTTGTGCTCATGCATGGGCGTTCAGTCTCACATTGATCGGGGATCAGCGTGGAGTTTTGTACTTTTTTTTTTTTTCTTTTTTCTGTGCTTTGGCAGATTTCCACACAAGGATTTAGAATCAAATCCACGCAAGTCTTTGTACATGAGGCCCCTGGTCCTTAAAATGTCTCCCAACCAAAAACTTGACAAAAGGCAGAATACGTATGCAAATAAATAAATAAATAAATAAAACAGATACTTTACAAAATCACTTGCACTACTGCTTTTACTTTCTTTTAGGGAGATAAATGCAGCACATGCTGCTCCTAATCTTTATTGACATTGCAACACAGTGGAGTTGAGACTTCAAGCTTTTCATAAAATCCATAAAATTCATAGAATTGAAGCACATTTCTTGACGTTGGATAACTGGGCTCCACATGCGATGTCGGCACTGAACACAATAACCCTAAACTTCTGCTGGTCCTCCTCATGGATTTTAGCTTTTCTTATCCCTGTTTTCCTCATAATTTTGGACATTTGGTCTACCCCTTTACAACTTCATGTATGACTCTTAATCTCTGGTGTCATCTTTCCCATCAAAAAAGAAAAGAAAATCAAACTTTGTACCAAACATTCATGCTTTTCCCACATTTCTCCACAATTTCTATCTCAAAGTCATAGTCTTGGTGAAATTAACATCTTGTTTTCAGAATTTTGTTTTCACTTGTGCCATCTTTAGGACACTTTAGTCCTTTTATATCCTCTTCCTCTTGGATTTCCTGCCAAAGTTGCTTATCAGTAACAGCACAAAACAAACTTTAAGTTGAAGTGCCTCACTTGTGCAGGAGTATTTAATCAACAGAACTGATTTCTGGTTTCCTGCCACAAACCATAATTTACAAGACTTTCTCTGAATTTCCTTCTTCCTCTCAAGAGCTCTGTAGACATTTCCACCTCCCCTGCTATTGCACCAAGCTGTCACTCAAGTCAACACATGATTGTTTTGAAATACAGTGTACCCTCTAATAAGGATTATCATCTGCCTTTTTGAGGTAATTATTATTTTTAAGCTGCACTTACAGGGTGCACTTGCTTTTCTAAAACAGACTGATTAAAGCACTAAAGTCATTTTAGTCTGTCTATGGCATATTTCATTTATTTACTGACGAGTCTTAGTAAATGTATTACATTAATATTTTGATACCACATGTTATATACTTCCATGATCCACAGCATATACAGATTCTGGGTAAATTTAAGGCTAAAGTAGTCTTACACACCACATCATGATTAAACATCTTAGTACAACACAACTTTAATTGTATTTGGATGCAGAAGCTTCTCAGTAATGAGACACTGACATATAAAGTTAGGGAATAAAGCAAAAACCACATCTTCCTCATTTCTAATGTCACTCTTTTTAAAAGATATTTCTAACAGGCTAACGCATGGGGCATGTAACGCCTGCTCTGCTGGTTGAAAACGTGTCATCTTCCATGTAGTTTACACACCTGGTCACACTGCAGTTAAAAATAATAAAATGTTTCAGTACAAGCTGAATAACTCCTGTTGTAGTTAAAGCAAGACAGCACTGATTTGTACTTCTGAACTGTAAAATTAGGAAGAAGAAAATTAAAAGAAGGGAATGTGTTTGCTGAAGTGAGTAATGACTGAATCTAAAAGTGTATGTGATGGCAGCACAGCAAAGGTTAGAAGAGAAAGTTCACCAGAAAGGCAAATCACCTGAGGAATCAATCAAACTCTGGTGATTCTTCAGATGATTCACCAAATTTACCTTGATTTTTGATTTCATGGGTGAATCAAGAATCCATATACTCTGATATCAGATACTTTGTTAGGGATGTTGGAGCCATTTCATTTTTAGTGAATTAAGTTACCTTTCGTCTCAGTTTTGGTCAAGGTATCATGTATACATTACATTTTGTGCTCTGTTTTAACAAAAAAAAGTTCAAATGTGTCAGCGTGCATGTTAAACAGACAACACTAGCATGGTGCATTTTAATTGGCTGAGTTCAGTAAAAAAAAAAAAGTAAAAACATTTGAGGCAGGCAGGAGTCCTACACCTAGAAGCAACGGTCTTTTGGCTGTCCATATTTTTGGCTACCTCTGGTGTTGTCTGAGCAAAGTTTTTGAATTTTCCATTTGCAATTGGACTATCTAGTGGGAAAGTGAAAAAAAAGTCAGTACACTACATCATGCCTATGCCTACAGTTTTGGGCTGGTTCAGAAGATTTCAGGTATGACAGGAGCCTGGAGATGATCAACAATAATGAAGTTACCAAGAATTCCTTTAAAACATAGAACATCAACTTAAGAACAGGAGGTAGTGAATGTTCAAAGGAATGCTTCATAAACAATACTATTTTTTTAAATCTACCCAGTCTGTTCAAGTCTTTTCAAGTCCAAATAAATGTGCAAATATCAGTTCAATGTATGTCCTCAGACATCTGTTTAATGTGTTTGTGTGTGCAAATATCTGGTGGGCTGGGGCTCCCCATCCAGTACTGGAGAGGTCACACTCAAGTTCAGCTGACCGAAGATCAGCTGCACTTGAGTGGACTCTAGGTTCACTCTGCGGCCTCGATCAATCAAAAGCTTTGATGAATCTCAATGAATAAGAAAAAACCCAGGCCAGTGCAATTCAGTATGTGCTCAAAGAGCAGCAGTGAGGTCCACTGGCTTCCTCCGGCTCAAAGCGTACTTGGTTTCAGGAAAGATTGACATGTATCTTTGACACAACTGCGCCTCAGTACATAAATGTGTTAAAGGTGAAGTAATGAACCCATCTGGTTGTTGCAAATCTCTGTGGATCAACTATTGGCTACTCAAATAGTCACCAGAAATAAAAGAGACACATCTTAGTTTTAGGGATAGTATTTAACTCATTAAATCCCTTTTTATTATAGTATCAAATAAGGGTTTTATCTGCCTTAAAGTGATTTTTTTATGGGGGTTACACATTGCATTTTTTAAGTTTACTAAAGTTCATCGAATGAGACATTTTGGATTCAAGACTCTTACGTTTGAATTATGTTACATTTAAATGGGGTTTTTGAAGGTGCTAGGCCAGAGAGAGCATGCTGCCTTTGCCAGGGGACCCGCTGATCTTCAGCTCATAATCATGAGTTCATCTGACACAGTTGCAAGGACTGGATCTGTGTATCATCAGTCAGTGTTGCAAAACCAAGCAGTGACACAAATATGCCACACTAAAGAAAAAGTAGTGCCAATGTAAATTACCGCTGGGTGCAAAAGTGGCGTCATCGATTGAAAACAGAGTTTACTTGATATGGTTTGAAACGTATGAGCCTTTAATTGTTTATGACAGAGGAAATCATTCCTTTATAATTTCTCCCTGAATCTCCAAGTCAGTCTTTGCTTTTATTCTTACTTCAGTTATGTGGCTGGTGGAAACTCAGCAAGGCTGTTTTGATGCCAAACAACAACAATACTCATTTAAACTGACTGATAAAGCTAATCAATATGAGTTTTCTGCTGCATGTTTTAATTGTCAGTGATTAATGACACAATAAACCTTGATCAGCTTCCTGTCAGCTCACTGTTTGAGTGTTTCCTCATCCTGCTAGAAAACATTTTTCCTTCAGTATACCCCTGCTCTTGTTGAGGATCATCACTTGTAGCCGGTGATAAGAAGAAGGAGACACAGGAGACACAGAGCTATTTTATTACTAATAGGGAGTACCACGGGTCAGTGTTTAGTCCAGGAGGGGCCTTCTTTTAGCAACCATAAGAGTCACCGTGTCCTGGCCTGGAGAAGTTTTGTTTAACTTTGTCACGCATTAGTGAAATAAAACTAGGAGGGAAACGAGTTTTATTGGCTTTTTCTGTGTCTCTAAACTGTTAAAGTGAGGGTTAAACTAAGAAGAGGAAAAACTGTTGACTTGGCAGTTTTATTAAAAGAAAAACAAAACACCAGCTTTGACGGGAGCAGAGTAAAGCTTTTTATGTATCTTCTATAAAGTTACTAGCACACCGTGAAACTATGTACTACACACAGCAGAACATTTAGTTTGAATTTCACCTGCTGCGAGGAAATGTGCAACCACTCACTTCATCAGGCTGCATAATTGGCGTTGATCTCACTTTTAATTGGGTCTCTCTATTTTGTCTCTGTGTAAGTGCAGGTGCAGGAGTGTACGTGCACACACTGTGACTTTGAAATGACTGGCTTGCTCAGGTTCATCGCGGTAGAGAAGGTTAATTGAGAGTTTTAAAAAAATTTAAATTAAAAAATGAGCCTGTATGCTCCCGATGTGAAGATGGTATTAAAAATATTTTATTTATACTATCAACTAAATGCACTCGTGAAATGTGAAGCAAGGTGAAGTGTTATAAAATCCCATTAGGTCCTCAGATTAACTGAGTATTAAAAAAATAAATAAGCCATTTATGTTCCTTCTGGCTGATGCTTAGGGTCTCCAAGATTGTCAGTCATGGAGTTATAACAATCCACTTCAAAGACAGTAACCAGCATAATATCCATAACTTTAGTCAGGAGATTTTTTTTTTAAATAAAATAGTGACAAGGCTACTTTACATGACAATAAAGAAGTGGTCACAAAACAGTTCAAATAGAAGACAAATAGGGAAAATAGGAGACAAAAAGTCCAGGCCATGATGGTGGTGGAGGATGTGTCCTAAAGCAGCTGACAGATACATTCCTATTTATGTTAAACTCGAAAGTCACTGATCAATGGAAATCAGTGATTATTGTTGCCCTAAAAAGGCACCATGAGTCCATAATGACTTCAGATGTGTCTGACATCTACAACATTCCTTGAGAAAAATCATTAAAAGGGCGTTCAAATCGTAAAAATCCAGGAAGGGAACTTGATGATGTTTTTAACACTCCGCTCAATCTTATCCCGACTCACTTAAAAGGTGCAAATATCTTCAAGTAGCTGGTCTTCATCAACTTTTCTTCAGCTCTTAACACTTTCCAGCTTCATATCATGACAGACAGTATAATTCAACCTGATAATAAAATAAGCTGGCTCTCAATTTTTTCTAAACCAAGAAATCAGTCTGTTAAACTTTGTCTTTTGCTGATCACCCTACTTTTCATTTGTTCTGTACAGTAGCGTTCTTTGTTCCTGGTCTTCAGGGCCCACGGTCCTGTGTGTTGTAGATGTTCCTCTGCTAAAAACACGTGATCAGATCGCCATCACCTTGGCATTAAGTCTGCCATTGGCCCACTAATTAAAAAAATACCCAAAGACATTGCTGAGGGCAGTAACAGCAGACTCAAGTGTCTTAATTCTCTGGGGTAGTTTTCCAAGAGGTTGAGATGCCTCCAGGACTTTTGAAAGGATGTCCAGCAGGTGCTCTCTGGGCCACAAATGGAGAAGTCAGAGTTGCTGGAAACAGGCTGGGGTGAATGAGAACAACTCATCTCGAACAGGTAAACAATTAGGCAGCCAGTTTGACAGGCGCTTCTCAAAGTCCTACATCCAATCTTTATAATAGCAGGAGATTCATCCACAGTACTTTGACTAATCCAATCCTGATTCTTCTTGTTGTCCACCAAAAATGATCCAGAATAAAATGTTAAAAAGGAGCTCAGAATCAAGTAAAAACTCACAACAGGCAGGGGCAAGCACACTAAGAAATCCACAGGAAGTAACAAGTCAATACGTCCCTTGGGCAGTATTGTATTTTTTTCTACCTGTTTCTGGCTGCTGCCATTTTCAAACCGAATACATTGCTGTAATTCAAATAAACTGTTTTGTTTTTTTCTTAATTTTTATCAGCTCCAACTCACATAAGACTTGCTCCATTTATTCTACTGTTAAATCTGTGGTTGATGATAGAGGGAAACCAACGGACGCTGAAAGGACTTCTGGTAAATCAGACTTTAGTCTTTTGGGATGGTTTGATCAGTTTATTTCTGACATATTTAAGTCTTCCCATGGAAACATTATTTTAGGTTTTACTCAGAATTTAAAGTGGGTTTTCATGTTTGTATTTTAGCTACATTTACATTACTTTATTATTAAGAAAAAGCTTTCCCTGTGATTGATGTACTCCTGGCTCTGACTTGGCAAGTTTTCTTTATTCTGTTTTATCTATTTGGATTTTTTTTCTTAACAACAGCACATCTTGAGCATTTTCAACTTTTTTAATAGAGGTTTCTCAACTACCTTCACCCTCTGTTTTGAATGTTATAACTTTCCTTTAGTTGTCCTTAATCATGACTCACTACTGCACATTGAGTAAAAACCAAAATAAATAAATAAAAGTACTGCCACAGTGGTTTCAAGCTGAAGTATTTTGCCTTGAACCTCCTCAAAGCCACATTTTTCTCTTCTAATCGTGAGCAATTCATAACTCACTTGATAGACATGAACTCTTGTCGCCTATGATGCTATTTCAGAGTCACATGTTGCTTTGTGTAGCGAGTTGATGAAAGCAGCAGGAGGGGGACGTGTTGGGTAGCGGTGACTAACTCACAGGCTGTGTTGGTGCCGGTGAACAGTTGTGAAGGCCATTCAACTGGCTCTGGTTTGGACCGGCGTAAAGATGGAGCAGAGAGATCTGAAAAACACTTGCGTGATGATGTGGATGGGGTTTGTTTCATTCGTCAGAGCTTGAAGGTCTGAGAGAATGACGGGCAGCAAGGACAGAAGCAGCAGATCGTCTACGGTCCTGCTGTGTTTGCCTTTCACTCTTTTTTATTCACTGGTTAATAGTACTTTCATGCAAACCTTTGTTCAGCCAGCCATCATGGAAACTGGCATCCATTTATTGAGTAAAACTCTCGTACTGCAGAAGGAGCTCTCAGGATGAAGTATTATTAACAAAAGGATAAGTCAGAGCTGCCTTGGCAGCACGAATAAAAGAAAAGCTGACTGGGTGCAAAACCTGACAGAGCTTCTGCGTTTTCAGCAGCCAGTTCACTCACAGTGGACATTCATGCGCTTGTTCCACTAACTTACTGCTTCAAATGTATGAGGTCAGACCTCCAGAGAAATTTATTTGGAAGACTTATTTTGCAGGCAAAAAGATGACATCAGAAGACCTGAGAACAAACTCCCAACACCTGAATATTCAGAGAAAATATTCATTTTAAATTAGAATGACACAAAAGTACGTCTTTAGGGACCACAGAACGGCAGGCTAGGTCCGGTGTCCTGATTGGTGGCAGGCTGGAGTCCGGAAGGAGATACCTTGGGGTTCTGGTGGAGGACAGACAGGACAGGGATCTTGATAACCAGTGTTGCCAGGTACCCAAAACCAAATAACAGTACAGAGAGCCCAAAACTATCGTATTTCGCATAAAATGATCGTACTGTGAATGAGACACATGTTTTTTAATTGCTGTACACTTCCGACTATCGTACAGAAGTCGAAATTATCTACAAATACATAAATAAACACAAACAAATCATTATTTTACATCTGGGAACACAGGAAAACAGACAGATGAGTGGTAGACTGAGACCAGGAGCTTCTGATGCGACAGAACTGGCAGGTAAGCAGGAATGAGACTGTGCTCTCAGGATCATTGAATCTGAGAAAAGTACAAAAGTCCACAGAATTCAAACATACAGACTAAGCATGGTTGACCATGGCTACTAAACCTCCTAACAGACAGAACAATGTGGAGAAAATTGGCTGCATGGACCTGGTATTTCTGGTTGTTTGATTGAAGATCAGCAACAGGTGTGTCAGGGTTGCCATGACCACAGGACACCCCCATAACCCAGGAAGCTTAGCGAAACACTGAACAGACAAGGACAAGACACAAAAAATAGCTGTAATATGACAAAAACAGGCAAATATACAGACATTGACAGACAGTTGTCACTGAAACAGCATCTCAGGTAATTATGCTTTACGTTCTGACTCAGACTCATTTGCTCTTGTCATATTTGTGCATGATAATAAGATATTATATTAAATAGAACATGGCTGCATTTACAATAGATGGGTCAAATAAAACTGGAATTTAGATTTTTCTGACAAAGAATAAAAAACTGCATTTGTGTGTTATCTTACAAAGACATTCTTGCACAAATATCCTCAGAAATGAACCAGTTAGAAAGTTTTGTTCTTTTTATTTTTGCTCCCATGAAGACTTTTTCAGACTATGTCGGTCTTTTTCTGCCAGTTTTCCTTCAAACAATAGTTAAATATTCTTTTTATGGGATGATTAGTTATCAGATTTAAAATAACAGCTTTTCCTTTTAAAAAACTGTTAGTAAATAAAAAGGAAAGAAACCAGGCTTTTAAAAATGAAGAATTATGTGCTTGTTTTTGTAGATTTTTATAGACAAGAGTTTAGAGGAAATGAAATTAATACCAAATGTAAATAAACAATATACTAGGAAATAAGGCATAAGTAAAGAAAGTAATGATTTAAAAAATGTTTTGAACTCCTTTTCTTTAAGGAAGTGTATTTGTTGGAGGGAAATATGAATGCTCTTTTGTTTTTGCTTTTTTTTGTTGTGGATGAGAGACTCTTTCTTTAATGCAAGTGCATTATTTCAGTGCTTGTTGGTTTTGTCAACATTAGATGTATTAATTAAATAACATAGAAAAAAGGTTCAGAATTATAAACAAAAGATAAGTATAAACAAAAAATATGTGTGTGTTCATGTGTGTGTGAAAACGTGAGCATGTCCACATGTTCTGAGCTGTGGTTCAGTCTGTGTTTTCTGCTGAAGGTGATGGTGTGAATGTTACAGGAACACACAGCAGCTTTCATATTTAGTATGTAATATTGTGGCTGTCTTTTCCACTGACAATATCCCACTGGCGTGGATAGCCCTGAATGGTTATCAAGATCAATTTTCCCTGAGCCAAACCAAGCAACCACTATCTACCTTCTGTGTTGAAGCCAAACCTGAAGTATCAAAAATTGCAGTTCCCTGACTGACCACTGGAGGCTGGCTACAAAATTGACTAAATTCCCTTTGACTCCCATGTTTAAATCTTTAAATTTGCAGCAAAAATAAACATATTTACAGCCTGAATTTGGTTTTCATAGATAAATTTCACATCCATGACAACTGTGAGGAGTTGAATTTTTTTTTTTTTTTTTGTGCTCCATCAGGAGAATTTATATAAACCAATAAACACACTTAAAATATAAATATGGGGTGTAGCCTTCTGATTAGCAGACAGCTTAGCCAATGGCTGGCCATCATCACTTCCTCATGAGTCATTGTCATGCTGCAAAGCTCAGTGAAAGATTGTGTCACCTAAAAGCAGCAGTTATTTCTGATTTTTGTCACTGAAACATCTGAAATGTAATAGTCTGGTGCAAAACTTCTCCATCTGCTCCACTGCTCCTATGGCATGGATTGACTGAAGGAGCTACAGTTAACTTTGATTGACATTAAGTGGGCATCTTCTAATCTGTTTAGAAGAGGCCCATCTGTTTGTTCCGCC
>JAOWBL010000021.1:14132249-14146260 GCA_028564865.1 Zenarchopterus dispar | reverse complement strand
AAATAATTTATTTGAATCATTAAGAATACATTGTGTAATTTTATGTATTTTTAATTTTTTATTATAAGGGTTGTACCAAGGTCTCAGACATTAATATATCAAATAGCCATTAAATATGTCAGACATTTCCTTATAAAATACCTTTTTTTTAAAAAAAAATCTATGGGTTTGAAATGAATGCAATAAGAAAAAAAAAAAGACAAAAATACCAAAAGAAATTAGACTTCCTCGCCAGTTGTTGCTCTGCGTCATTGCATGTACAGCAGCTCATCATGATATCCTGCTGCTGGGAATTTTCAGCTTATCCTCCAACTATCAACTAACTCCTGGTGGACTCAGCTGGTGAAGACGTGACCTGAGTGGGATGTGATGTCGAGTAGCTGTGCTTCAGAAAGTATGAAGAGTAAGAGCCATAAAGCAAAGACAAGCACGATGAGAGAAGGCATGAAGAGAGCAAGTCAATGCTGAGAAATGGTACAAACATTCATGTAAAACTGAGTCAATGTGACAAATGTTAATAACAGTTGTAAGTGAAACAAGCCTATCATAAACACTATGAATAATAGAAGCTGCAAAATAAACTGGAGAGAAGCTGATTCATAAAACCCTCCCACTACCTTCACATCACCTCCAGCCTCTTTCGCTCCTGTCTGGCTGCTCAGAAAAAGGAAGCCAGAAAACAAAGGTCAGGGTGACCTGGCTTGGCTTTCTTCAGGACTGAAAGTGACAAACAATAAAAAAAAAAATATATATATATATATATATATAAAAAGTAGATCCCTAAACATCTACAGCCAATCTAATTACACTTAGCTTTGGCTTGATGCTAAAATGGCTACTAAACACCCCATTCATACAGCAACATTACAAAATCACCCACCAGTGGACGTTCTTCCTCTTCATATATAACAACCATTAATATCTCTTCTAATGAGATAAACAAGTAAACTGGGTGGTTTGACACAGATCTGCTGCCACATTTGGTCTCACTGGCTAGCTCTAGCTGTCCAGCCACCATTTGAAAATTTGAACCTTTTTCAGCTTCTGACAGGAGCAACAAGTAACGGTTAGCCCAACTCAGCCCGTTTAATACCTGCCATCCAGTTAAAGTGGATGGAGAGCAAAGCTGTTGATGCCTCCTGTGTGTGTGTGTATATATGTGTGTGCGAGCAGGGATAACACTTTTTGTCAGTTCACAGTGATAGATAAAAATAAAAAAATAAGGCTGATTTCAGATGAATCCATTTGTGATCTTTTCTTTTCCTATAAATCAGTCTTGGCTTTCTTTTCTCCCTCTCTTCGCCCTGCTTTGTGATGTGATTGATGCATAATTTAGAAATACAAAAAAAAAAAAAAAGATTGTAAAACATATGACCTTTGGGGAAATGTTTAAAAAATACAAATACTGCTGATTTTTGAGAGCATTGACATTTTACTGAATTATTTATCTGTAAATTAAATGAATAATGCGTTTCCCCCTTTTTGTCTCTATAATTAGTTTCGTAAATCTGCTGATTAGGACTCCGATCGTCTTTTGTTATCTGCCTGTTTGTTTTCTCAGAGAACAAAATCTCATTGTTAATTCCTGCTTTTGCTGCTAAAATCATGAAATCACCCTCACAAAAGGTTCAAAATTTTAACTAAATACCTCAGCTCAAGGAGCATAAAATATAACTTGAACATGATCATTGAAACTGAAAAGTGTCTCTCATTGCTCAAGTCGGTTGTGGCTTGAAGGCTCTTAAGAAAACACTTCTGCCCCCAAAACAGAGTTTTGTCCTCCAGATAGAGACACAACTGTGGCAGATGAAACCCAGAGTGGAGGTTTTCCCGGGGGAGGTTAAGCCTTGCCCCAACTCCTCCCCCTACATCACCCATGATACCAGGTCAGACTCCCCGTCTCCTTTGTTGTGCTCAGACACGGTTAGTTTGAGCAAAATAAAAGCTAACAACAGCCTGGAGACGACGGTGTTCTTAAAAACTCCATGGTGACATCAGAGGACGAGCCGGCCGGCAGGAAACAAGTGCACAGAGGGGATCTGACACGTGCACAGACACATGTGGAATCTGTCATCTTGCACATTAGCAGACCTGATCCCTTCTTGATCCTGTCACACCTAGCTGCTCCTTCAAACAGCTGGTACGGCTCTTCTCCATCACTCTTGAGCAATTTTGTCATTTGCCTTTGTGCTGTCAAGTGTGAATGAGTAACCCTTGTTGTCTCTGTTTTTACAGAGGTCCTCTACATCTGTGGCTCATTCTGACCTCGTGCTCCTTTTCCTGACACCTTTTTATTTCTTCACTGAACAACGGCATGCAGAGAGCAGACCAAGGCCACAGTGAAGACGTCCATCCTGTTGCTGAGTGGTTTTTAAGACAGAAACACACACTAACCAAAAGTCACCTGTCAGCAGATTCTATCTTCTATCAAGATCTGTTGATCGTAGACATTTTCTGTCCTGTAATGTGAAAGTTTGTGCCGTTTGAGTCAAAACAAAATAAACTAAATAAAATAAAAGCATGATGTGTTGAACATCGTCCTGGGACTTTGATTCTCCGATGGTGGAACGGTTGCTTTCATCATCCCTCTGAGCTGCTGCAGGACTCCAGCTGTCAGCTGCTAGATGGGAAACACATGTCAACAATTTATCTCTGAAGCTCATGGGGTCTGACAGTAGCAACAGGTTCCCGTACAGCTCTGGGACTGTCACCAAAGGGGAGCGTTTCCAGGCCGAGCACAGCTGTAAACACTCAGCAGATAAAAAAAAGCTCACTGGACTCGAGTGCTCTTAAATCCAGTGTTTGATTGGCTGATGATGACCACTTATGCAACTCCCTGACAACAGTGACATAGAAAGCCTGATTCAATACATTACTGTGTGTTAAGGATTCATGTATTCAAAATAAAAAGTTCATTGGCTGCATAAACAACAGGAGGACTGGTTTTCCCATTTCCTTTGACAGTCACGCAATGCTTGCGAATTATTTGCCCCCTTCCCCCCCCTTTTCCATTTTGAGCCCTCTTGGGGTGATACTTAACAACTTCAACTACAAAATGGCAAAGGTAAAGCCTGTCAAAACTAAATGGGACATCTTATGAAAACAAAAACATTGTGTTTGGGTACCTGAACTGATATTCAAAAAAATATTTGGGGCCCCTGATTTTTAAAAATATGCAATTCTTTGCCCCATTTAGATCTGTTGGGTTCTGGAACACCGCAAACCCAGATCAGAGCTGAATTATTCAGCCTGCAAAAATGCATACCCATCCAGTTTTACATGTTATTGTTCTTGCTTCCCTTATGAAGGGGTTTTACACAAATCACAAAGTGCATTTTCATTCACAAGGATCCAGTGTAAAATCCAAGCAGTTGGTATAGCAACAGAACTGATGTCCTCTTCTGTCCTTTCAGTTTTTCTATTTCCAGTGATGGATCTGGTAGGATCCACTGACCTAGCAAATTACCACTCCATACCACTTGGTGGTGATAGTGCACTAACTCCATTATTTGCCTACCACCAATAAAGAAAGGAAGAAGAAGTAGTAAAACTGGAAAAACAAGAAGCTGCAATAGTTAGTGTGTTTCTGTTTGATGATGGTATACCTCAATGGTGCCACCAAAGGAGAACAGATAAGTCCAACTCAAAAGTGACATTAAAACGACTGAACAACCACAGAAGTTCCTGAAAATTCTCATTGCAGCTCTGTTCCTGGTCATGGAGAGACAGATCAATGTTTAGACCTCATAAAACTAACATGGAACCCTACTAATGAAGTCGAGTCGAGTCTAATAGAGTACTACAGTGACATAACTGGTGACTATGAGGACAGCTGAAAAGATCTGGTTGAAGTATTTAACAGATATTTCCTTTAGACCTAAAACAAAATTGTCAACTTTTGAAAGAAGGGCAAAATATGTCTCAGGCCTGAGGGTGGAGATGTTGTTGTGAATGCTGTTGTTTTGTGGTCTGATCTCATCCCTCCAACCTCCATCATCATCTGATGAATGTTGACACAAGGAGAATTTCTTGTCCCTCAGATAATGATAGCCAAAGACAGACGCATAATAATTTAGTAGTTTTGGTTGAACATGTTCACTATGTGTCTGAGGACAAGAACAAAATGCACGCCCCAATCAACGTACTCTGTGATCTAAAAACTGCAGAACGTCTCCATTCCTCATTTCATTTCAGGACAGAACATTCTGGCGTTGAATCAACAAAAACTTCAGAGTATTCCTTTAATTAGATTTATCTCAGCTCATCAGTTTATCTGGCACTGGCTCTGTGATCTGTGAGCCAGTCAGACTGTCCCAAGATCTCAAACCCACACGCCTGAAAGGAGCAAATGAGCTGCTGCAAGTAGAACCTTAGATTTTTCATTATTTCACTAAAAGTCTGGAGGTGGTGCTTGCGTCCCTGCCCACCGCTGAATCCGTCATTCAGCAGAACACAGAGAGATTATCCACACATCTCAAGACAAGAATCAATATGATTTCTGTGGCACCTCATGTCCGCCATGATGAAATCAGCTTCATTAAACTCATGATTAGAAACAAATAGGACTCATCTTTGATTTTAGATTTAAATCGGTAACTTCATTTCCTTGACACTGTAAAAGATCATTTTATCTGATGACACAAGGGCCATCTCCATGACAACTGAGTAAAACTCCTCTGCTGTTGAAAGCAGGATGAATAACACTGCATCTCTTCTCTACAGCCACATTTATTTTCTTTCTGGCTCTGGCAAAACATGATCAACTGACATCATTTCAGCAATCCAATAATCAACATGGGGTAGCTGTGAAAGAGCACAATACAGCTGGAACCATGTTACAATTCTGATTTAACAGAGCAGCAAAATAAACGCTATGAAAAAGGCATTTTTTTCTGGTGTTAGAGGCGGCTACTTCTGGAGAAGTTACTGTTGTGCATACAAATGGTGTCAAGTGCAGGGAATAGTCGTTAAAGCATTGAAGCTGAAAAAAAAACCCCAATTCAATAGAAATTAAAAGAGAAGTTTAACTACAGAAGAGAAAGACATCCAACAGTGTCCAGGAATTGAAAGTAACAACTCCTTGTAATGACTCCACAACTGTGTGACCACCAGGGATGAGTTTCCACAACAATGTGGGTGTGATGCTGCATGTTTTAGGATGCATTCACACCCACCAGCGAGGCGAAGACATCAGGACTGGAGCTCTGAGTAAAGGAGAGAAGCAAAGATGCTGCTTCTATCTGGGAAAGAAACACCTGGCGCAGACTGAAATCCTGCAGGAAACCTGGACAGCACAAGACTGTAAGTCTCACTGCCATGATTGAAGAATAGTGACTAAAAGACCCCCAAGAACAAGGGATTTTATCTGTCTTTATTATTTATTGTTTTGAATGATACATTCCTTATGTTATAAGCACTTTGAATTGTGCTATAATTATACCAGTAAAGTTGCCAAGCCTTGTAGGAAGACCTAGTAGTGACCTTTTGCCAAACTGGTAGCAGATTTCTTTACATTTCCTCAGAATATCAACACAAAAGTCTTTTATCGTGTTCCCTGGACCAAAAAAAAAATAACAAAAACTTCCCAAACAGCTCGACATCATTATGCTCCCACCACCACGTTTCACCATGGAAACTGTGTTCATAATTTGTTGTATAAAAACAGCATCCATTTGTCTGAATAACTCCAACACGGCCTCGTGAAACTAAAGAACAGACTTTCAAAAGTCGTCATAATGCTTCAGATGGTCATGAATGCACTTTGATGCACGTGAACGGTGGAGTTCCTCGCGGACAGTGATGTCAAGGACCACTGCAGTCAAGAGTAACCACAGCTGTCTTCTGTGGAGCATCAAGTCCAGAGGACGCCAGTTCAGCATCAGTCATCTTTGTAGAAATGTGGGGATTCTTATGGCAGTCTCTATTTTCCTCTCCTAAGTTTTGGGCCTCTTGCACTTTAGGATATGACCAGGTTTATTTTGAAACTGAACTGATCTCGTAGTTTACAATGATGCAGTGAACATGATTCTGGTCAAAGTGAAACACTTGGAAGTGACTATAGCACTCCCTCTTCAGACAAGCATCCGTTATCTTCTGTCCCGGTTCAAGACTGAGTTCTTTGCTTTTTCACTTTTTCACTTAAAAACAAGAATTGGAGATGAATCTTTCTCAAGTGAAACATGCCTGATGATGGAGCCCTTTAAATAATAAATTGATGTGAGGATTAAAGGTAAAAATCACTTTAGGTTAATAATTTGAACCACCTTCATTTTCACTTTTTTAAAATAATTGATCAACACTGAGCAAACTGACAACATTTTAAAGCAATTCTGTGCACTTCTTCTGATCACATGGGATCTTGTAGATCTGCTTTGTTGATAAAAGATCCACTGATGTTAACACTGTGCATGCGAGTAAAGCTTATCTTGCACAGTTTATAATACCACTTTGTACTACTGAAGATGCACTTCCTTGTGTTTTACGCCAGCGGCTCACACAGGAGCTTTATTGTAATATGCCGCCCCCATGTGGTCAGAAGGAGTACTGCTACATAGAGTGGCTTTAATATGACTACATACAAATATATATTGCTGCAAAAGAAATATTTTCAATTCATTTCACTTCTTATTAAAACAAAACAAAATGCAAATTAATAAGGTTTAACACATTTTAAGCACATTGCAGCCAGTTTAGGTTAATTGTGACTTGTACTAGATGGGAATATTAATCCAGGCCAGACAAGGTCCATCTTATTTATCTTCTCATAAATTACCTCCCTGATCTGTGCTGTTAAGTACCATCCAATATCCCAATGCTCTGGTCTTTTAATGCTAAATTATTACAATTATTGATAGTAAGGTGATTCTGAACTTGTTTGAGCTTTTTATACTAAGCCTCAACTCAGAGAAGAAAAAGCTAATTCACATCCCACAACTGAAGGTTAATCACCGGATGACGGATTCAGTTGCAAATGCACGTCGATTCACTGTGCCCACATACAAACTGAAGATGCACTTTATCTCTGATTGGCGCAGCCTTGAAACTCTGAATGAACACTGAAAGCTTTCCATTCAACATTAAAAGGACAGCTGATATCAGCATGAAGCAGCATTAAATTGCAAACGTTATGAAAGGAAATGATTTAGGAGAAACTGCGCACGAGTAGTGAATCACCCAGAGCAGGAAGTCAAGGACTCAGAGAGAAAAACTCAGCCACTCTGAATCAGTGTCTCTGAACTTTTTATTTCCCATGCATAGTTTGGACAAGAGTGTAGTGAAAGCTGAAAACAAATCAAAAATATGAAAATAAAAATGTTGACATTCATTGTGATTTTCTCCATTTTAGACATCAAAGGAATCATTTAAAACAAACAAAAAAAAGATGTTGACAACTTAAAAAAAAGTTTTCTGAGTGGGTGAAAATCTTTCGTCCTTCAAGGAAAGCAATGACGCGTTCAAGACGGGAAAAAGTGCTGCATAACATAAATACATTACAAAAGAGTAAAACTGAAACATTCAGCACATTTTTATACAACACAGTGCAACGAAACGGGGCAACGTTCACAGGACTCGGCACTCGGGTCCTCAGTGTGTGACTTTGGGACGGGATTTCTCTCTGCATCATTAGCAGACGGGAAATCAACCAGGAAACCAGGATTAAAACTAAAACCAAGCACGGCTCAGTTACGTTTCAAATGTGGGGTGTTGTAAAGGCAAAACGACACAGCAGACGCCTGTTGACGCATCATTTTTCTGCACATTTGATGTTTTTTCCTTATTTATTTTCAGGCCTTGCAAGTTTGTGTGACTGTACCCAGCAAAGGTAGAACAGAGAAAGTTGAGCAAATAATAGGCGAATACTGTTACCTCATGGATGCTGCTCTGTCTCTGATTTTTTTAAAAACTGACACTTTAACACTTGTGTTTCCTCTGAGGCCAGAGATGGACTTGCTTCTTAACTACATCCCTGCAGAGGCATCCCTTTAGAGGGAACACCTGAGAATACCAAACTTCTTGTCACGCAGGACCTTAAAAAAAAAAAAAAAAAAACACTAAGTACTACAAAAATAAACCTTGACCTTATTTGAGCTCTTAATTTGCACATTGTTGACTCCACTAATTGCATCTTAGCCTTTTCCAGCAGAGGCGGAAGGAGATAGGAGTTGAGGTAACAGTGGCATATTAAATTCAGATGTTGCTGCTGAGGAGTCGTTATGGGATGTGTGAAACGGCGGTACCATCTAACAGGAGAATATACACAGCAGAAGATACTTTACTGTGTCCACTGATGCCTCCTGCAGCCGCCTGTCATCTTCTTCCTCCTCTCAACTCCAAGTGCATTTTAGGATTTGCACCGTGCTTCGAAATATTTTGCTGAGACAGATTTCTAGGTCATGGGTGGAAGGAGATGAGGAAGCAGAAATGAGAAAAATGAGATGGGCTTTTGGTTTACAAGCTTATCTTCATAAACGTCCGCTGCTTCAACAGGTCACGTCCACACTGCAACTCAAATATACATCTTATACTAAAGTGAACAACTGATGCTCTAAACAGAAATGTAATAAAAATCAAGAATATCTCTGGCCTCAGTGTTCAGAACACAGTGACTGGATGCAGATTTATCAGTGGATGTAAAGACTTTTGTTCCCAGAGGTTGTGTTAATGCTTGAACTGAGTAAAAGATGGACCCTGGGCTGTTCACTGCTGGACAGACTGTGGCTGGTCTTTTGGAGGTGAAGTTATTTTTTTAGTTATTACATCACCTTCACAGAGGTCTTCGAGGTTCCTTGCAGTTTCAGACTCGACCTTGCTACTGGACCTAGGTTCTTTTTTTTTCCCCTTTTACAGACAGACTGGGTCGGGCAAAGCCTCATTTAACCTATTGGGATTTCTTTTTCTTTGCCAATGATTGTGTAAAACAGGTTTTAATGCAATAAAGACAGAATCCGCATGACAGCACCAGTTCCTTTGACAGAACACAGGTCCTGTGGTTTAATAGTCATAACTTGGCTTTTATTCATGTATTTCTTCTGTTATTATCTCAGAAAAAGGCCACATGTCTGTCCATTTGAAGTTGGTTTCACTTTGGATTACTATTCGTCACTAAATCCTTCACATTGGACCTCTGAGTGAACACAATGATGGATAAAAACGTGTATTAAATGCCAACACGATGCTCTTCCTAGCTTCATTTTTAGCAGGGTCCCATTATTTACAAGATCCCCTACAGACAAGACACACGTGTGTGTCGGCTTCTGGAAGGTCGCTTGCAGATCAGCTCCAAAAATTAGTGTCCTAAAACCTGTAATTTTGAGTTTTAGAGTCTTGTGAAGATTCAAACTTTGTTTTAGAAACTCACAACGGGACACATAAAATCCTGAGTGAACTTGGACGGGAAAAAAATAAGAAGAAAAAAAAATAAATCAGCATCTTGACGTCATTTTTGTCTATAGTTTAAAAAAAGGCAGACTTCATATTTAAGCTTCAACAGACACAGCGGGGTGACGCTGTGCATTGCTGAATTGCAAACGTCCGCCCACTCCACCCTGACGGCGTGCCCTTGTGAATCCTGACCAGCGCTTTTGCAGCTGTAATTGAAAATAAGTCATTCACAGTTCTAGCTAACACTGTACTACCACAGCTGCAGCAGCTGCGTGGGAGCATGTGGCGTAAACTGGGTCCATGAGTGAGAGCAAAGCTTCCCACACAAAGCACGTGATTACACCCATGTGACTGTTTACTGTGCCTTCATTGCCGATAGAGACATAATTAAAGAAAAAGAAACATACAACCAAAACGGAAATGTGGATTTTGTGTAACCTCACATCTGGAAAGCTTTGTCCTTCTTACTACATGCACCAGCATTCGCTGAGCTCTTTTAAACAATCCAGGAAATCTACTGGTATCATGGATCGGCAACGAGCGGGGACGGAAATAAACGGAACGGCGGCCTTCTGACGTCACCATCAACCACAGAACACAAAATGCTAACGTGATGACAAAGTTGGGTGTGATCCCAGTGATTATTGTGAGACCGTATTACATACCTACACTTAGAAAAGTCACTTCAACACACCCCGATCCAAACACTTCCTTCCAACAGTATGAAAAATATACAAATAAAAAATACAAATACTCTCAGACACTAGGTAGGTAGTTTTTTTTTTGTTTGTTGACATGAAATCAGTGAGGACTAAAAGATAAATATTTCACATTTTTCCCTTGTTTTTTAAAGAGAAAATAGGAATTTCTGTATATGAAAGAAAAGAAAAGAAAGTGTCCATTTTGAAATATCCTTCAGTAATTAGTAACATTGTGATACCGCATATCTGTTTTTCTCAGCTAAAACGCCTCTCTAGTCAACAAAAAAAAAAAAAAAAAAGGAAAGAGCCAGTGTTGGAACCAAAGCATTAAACAATTCTTTTCTTCAGACATCATACATTATGCACAAATAATAAAAACATCAACAACGATCAAGTCTTTTTCCACGTGGGAGAAACGATTCCTCCGTTCAGGTCCGAAATGCCGATAGTTCAGAAAATGATTGGAGATTCATTAACAGTCTGAATCTAATTACTGCCGTTAAAAACTCAACAGAGAGACGAGGAGGCTGTTTTTAACGTCCCGTAACGCGACACGCTGTGAAGGCCCGTAAGTGGGACGAGAGGGTCTGCGAGACAGGGCGCATCGGTGTGTGATGGTGGCGTCTGTCTCGGCTCTTAGTGTACGACAAACTTTGACCCATAGGAGGAAAATCAGTTGCTGTGAGTTAGTAACGCCACCTGCAGGCCCTGAGCCGCAGCAGCTGCGCGTCAGGCCCTGCCAGGTGAGTAACAGTCATTCACTGTCAGTCATGATGATGCCAGTTTGGCACCATGAGGGATGATTGGCAGAGGAGGAGGACCATCTGAGCTTTTTTTGGACTTAGTGAAGAAAACTTCCATTTGGAACGATAGAAGACAGGAAAGACGCTCATTTCACGTGTTCAGCGCTGTGGGAGGAGCAGTAGTATTTCTTGTGAGCTATAAAAGTGGACAGACTGCTGAACTTGATGTTGCACAGCCGACAGAAGCGGGAGTTACCATTCTGGACGGGGGAGATGACTGGGGTTTTAGGGCCAGGGACAGGCGCAGGCTGGGAGGATGGGACGGGGTGGGACGCTGCAGTTGGGGGAGTCTTCTCTGGAAGGTGGGAGGGGACCACCTTCTCCCTCAGGACCTCAGGCACAGGTGACATAGTCAGAGAGGGAGCCCGTGGAGGAGACACAGACAGAGGGGAACCAGCTGAAGGTGATCTCCCCCCACCTGATGGACTGCCATTCACCAGTGGAGACACAGGGGACGCTGTTACACTCCTGGTCTGTCCATTAATGCTGTCTCTGTGAAGTCTGGAGACCACTCTGGCCTGGCTGGTGGGGGTGGTGGAGGTGGCCGCAGCAGCTCCGTCTCTGGGGCTGAGGCTGGGGCTGCGGCTGACAGCGCTGCCCGCCTGAGGCAGGGACTCTTGGGGCGGCTGAATGGTTACGACCAGGCTGTGGGCGGTCTTGAAGTGCTCCACCAGGTCACAGCTGATGGGCCTGTTGGGGCAGTATGGGCAGACCATTAGGGAGGAAGCAGCACCTACACCTTTGATTCCAACTCCTGGAGCAGTTGTGAGAGCGGTGCCTGTTTGTGAAGGGGATGCAGCACCCGAAGCAGGCAAGGCAGAGGGGTTGGGGCTAGAAGATCCGCCCTGAGCGTGGGCGACCCACTCAGCAGGCAGAACTTTAGCCTCGACTGGGTGCGGAAGTTCTGGCCTCTCCTGTTGAGACCTGCTTTTGGGAGAGGTAGAGGCTGATCTCTTGAGCCTGTTAAGCTGCTCCAAGGTGTGGGGCTGGAGGGTGGTGGCCGGGCAGTAGTAGGTTTTATGAGCCAGGTAGTTCTCAATGCTGTTGAAGCTGATGCTACAGGCAGTGCACTTGTGGTAGTCAGTCAGCGGCAGAGCCGGGAGAACGCTGCCACCGCTGTGCCGCGAGGCTTCACTAAGACGGGGCCTCTTGCTCAGGTCGATGGGGCCGTCTCCTTCGGGGCTGGAGCTGCCAGTGGCGCCAGGAGAAACTTCCTGCTTCACAGCTAACCCCAGAACAGAAGGAGATGGAGCAGAGGCCGCAGCTGTGGCGGCTGCAGCGGCTGCCGCGGCGGCAGCAGCGTTAGCCAGCGCCTCAGTTCTGGCCATGTGAATCTCATACATCTTCTTCCTCTTACGTGTGCGGATAGGCTGAGGAAGGAAGGCTCCAGGGTTGCTGGATTTACCCACGTGCAATGCCCGCTGATTGGTTGGGTCGTGGCGAGATGCACAGTAGAACCGTTTGTGAACAGTGTAGTTGTCATGACGACTGAAGCGGATATTGCAGGCCTCACAGAAAGTTTTGTTGGGGTCATCTTCTTGGTCTTCTGCAGAACCACTTGCAGGACTCTGGCTGCCTTCGCTTGCTCTTCCCCCTCCCCCACCTCCTCCGCCCTCCACTTCAGAAGAGGGTGATACTCCCTCTCTCCCTGCTGGAGTTTCTGTCTTCACCTCCACCAGGCTCTTGGCTTCTGCTGCTCCACTTCCTGCAGGAGGGTCGGAGTCAGTAGGAGAAGCGGAAGCTGCTCTGCTTGACCCTCCAACCTGAGGAGATGAGCCGCGCACCCCGCTGGAAAGTGCTGGGGCCGGAGCTGGGGCCGTCGATCCCGGTGCTGAGGCTGAGCCCGCGCCCTCTCCTTGGTGCCGGCTGGAGCAGTACAGCCTCTTATGTGCATAGAAGTTGTTGATGTTATTGAAGGTGATGTCACACTCAAAGCAGGTGGCTCCTTTGTGAGGTGGAGTGGCGGTGGCTGTAGCTGCAGTTGGTCCGGAGGGGAATAAGGCGGCCGGGTTGTTCTGAACGACTGTCTGGCCCTGTTTCAGACGGCTGTGGACCATCTCCGACATTTTCGCCAGGATCTCAGATGCTTGTGGCAAGATGGCTGCCTCGGGGTTAAACATGTACTGAGGTAAGAACATGGCTCCACCTGGAACGACTGAGCCAGTACCTCCCACATGGGCAGGACTAGAGCCGGGGGTGGGACTGGTCGGTTCTGCCTTCACGGTTGTGGTGGCTGGACTCTTTGGAGAGTTTGACGTCTGGCAGGAGGAGCTGGCAATTTCCCCGTCTTTAGTCTTCCTTCCTGCCTCTTGATCCTCCACCTCTCCATCAATCTGCTTCTTCTCTCCGTTTTCTTTAACAGCCATTGGCTGCTCTTCCGTCTCAGACTCGGACTGGGGCTCTTCTTTGATTTTCAGGTCTGTGGCGTGGGCATCAGGAGGACTGTAGTCTCGAGGCGTGGCTGAACCCCCATTTGCACCTGGGCTGGAGGAGTCTGATTTAGGAACACAGACCAGAGGCTCCTTCTCCTTTGGAGACAGCTGGGGGTGTTCAACCGACAAAGGGGTACCCTGGCGTGGAGTTGGGCTCCTTTCAGCTGGGACCCTGACTTCCAGGTGGGTCCGAACATGCTGCTGCAGCTGGGCCGGGGAGTCCGCGTTGTGGCCACAAACTTGACACTTCAGCACCACTCCAGAGTCTCCTGGACTAAGACCTGATGAGGAAGGAACGTAAACATTAGTGCCATTCCTATATGCTCACATGTGCAGTCACATCCACTCTGGTGTTGTACAGATTACTTACCAGTGGTCAGGGGCAGCTTGGGAAGGCCTGGCCCTGGCGAGTAGACCTCACTGCGAGATCCAGGCTGGCAGACCATGTGACTGGTGACCAGGTGACTGTAGAGGATGTCCCTCGTAGTGGAGACGAAGCCACAGCCGTGACACACACCGTTTAGGGTATCCGTGTGGACCTTTAGGTGGCGCTCACAGTTTGCTTTAGTTGTGAAGGCTGACAGACAGATGAGACAGACAAATGGGCGCTCACCTGTAGAGGGACAGACAGCAAGAGGACCTGATGAATTTTCAAACTCCAATAGTTATAGGGATCCATGTTTTGACTCTTTGT
>JAOWBL010000021.1:14101637-14116924 GCA_028564865.1 Zenarchopterus dispar | reverse complement strand
GCTGCTGAAGGAGTGAAGGAGGGAAAACAATGGGAGTGATGTTGTCAGAAGAACTACTTCTTAATTTTGGACAAATGTGCTTGGAGGGGGTTGGGGGGCACGCAACAAAAGCAACCATCTCCACGTTTGATCAACAGTTTCATATCATGCTTCATTCACGCTAAAATGAAAAACAACCCTGAAACTTTGGTGCAATCCCATGCACTTGTACTATCAGTTAATTAAAGCATGATCTAACCAGAAGGGGAGCGAATATAATATCAGATTTGTTATGAGAGATCCAGACAAAATAAAAAGGGAGAAGCTCACACCTGGGATGCCGAGGAAGACTCATCGACAAGAACCTGGTTGTTCACTGAAGCAAAAACTGGAAGGAATCAGCAGCAAGCTGATCAGTTGATCAGTAAACATTATTATACCCTGTTCTAACAGCCAGATCAGCCAGAAAATATTTAAATAGATAAATGGTTTTACACCTCTTTCTCAACAGATGCAAATGGCAGGATTTCCATATGACACAGGCGAGTTAACACACTGCTAATCTAATGAGGGCCATCTGACAGAGGGAGAGAGAGGAGTGGATCTCATCTGTGTCTCCAGCCCACACACTGCAGAAGTCATGTACTGTAGATCTTCACAAGTTCACATCAAACAATAAGACACCAGCTGTCTACGTGCACTTATTGTGCTGCTCCTCAACCAAATCCCTTCCTGGTGGAGTCTTGGTGCAGATTTTCTGATTTTAAACTGATCATCAGTTTACTTCAGGTCAAATAAGAGAGTGAGGGCCATGCTCATGGGGGCGGGGGGTGTGACCGAGCACATCCTGTCAATCTCAACAACTTACAGGGGGTTGAAGGGTGGTGGGCTGAAGCCTGGGGGCTTCATCGGGCGCCGTGAGATAGAGGACTGAGGAAAACTGAGGGTACTGGCAAGACAGAGACATCAGACAAAAGGACAAAGCTGGTGAAGAGCATGTCCAAAACGTGGAAAATGATTGCCAGTGACAATAACCAATGTCCAGTGAGAAGAAACAAAGTTCTACTCAAATAAGAAATTGATATTCTATGCTTTACTTTACATATATTCCTTGATGTTGTTGCTTTAAGATAAAACAACAAAACTATACTAATGTAAAAAAAAAACTGCAAAACTTCCAAAACAGACAAGAAAAGGTGAAAATTAAAAAAAAAAAAAAGTGTCAAGTTACACATTACTTTTTTCCCCCCATATTACATCAAGCCTTCTGCTTTTGGTCTGTTTGATATTAATTCAAATCACCATTTTACGCAAACAAGGGTTTGCATAAAAACTTTACATTGTGGACTGAGCAGGACAAAGCTTGTCAGCATCAGAGGCGGGTCACTTCAGCCTCATGAGCCGTCTGAGGCCGAAACTACTTTATCGGTTCCAACAGCGATAACTGCCTCAGCATGCAGTCTGAGAACATACTTGATGGGGCAATAGGCTGGTCAGTCCTCTGTCCAGCTGAGGAAGTAAATATGACACTGAAATCCCTGAAATGTGAAAGATTTACAGGAACTCTTTTATTTGAAAAGTTGATTTTGTTTGAGAATGGTTGAATATTTGGGCTACACATGTTCGACAGTCACAGCAGAGGTATGTTGGGATTGAAATTGTTTTGTCTCCAATGCAGGGAGTCAAGTTTATGAAAAACAATAAGTGAAAAATAAATCTAAAGCCCTCAAAAACTATAACTATAAATCTGTAAATGAATACAATATGAGCCCTTCAATTCTATTGTTAATGTTTAAAATATTTCCAGGAAATGTTATAAAGATTGAGTGATGGACGTCATGTTTCACTTGAAAACAAGTTATCATCTATATTTACAACATTTCCCTGACCATAACCATGATGTTCTGCAAGACACAAACAAGATAACTGGAGATCTTCTAAGAGTTCATAATTTAGATGCTCTGCTTTTCTGCAGCATCTGAATCTCCAGCTGGTCACTCACCTGCTCTTCTTGGCCCTCAGATGCGATAACAATCATCTGTTTATGATCATTTGTATAATAAAAAACATGTGAGGAGAGGTCATTTCTATCTGCTGTTTTTGGGGAAGAAAATCAGACAGAGAAGAGGAGCAGATGAGCAGATTTCTCACCTCCAGCCCACTAAGCTGGACAGTCCTGACCCTAACTGACCCATGAGGGAGTCAGGGAGGGAGGAATGGATAGAGGAGGGGGAGGATGTGGAGTGACAGGGGGAGAAACACAGGAGGAATGTGAGATTACAAACACTATCTCCTGCTGATACTGAAGGTCTGTCTTCTAACTCCTTCAGTCCATAGATGGGGAAGGTGGGGGGGGGGCGAGGAAGAAGAGAATAAAAATGGATTTTGAGAGTGAAGATGAGATGCTTTCCATATGAATGAAAAGACGTCAAAAGAAGAGGAACAGGCATTTAGAGAGTTTAGAGAAGGACGAGGATGTATGCACAGCGGAAGGGAGGGGAGGAACAAAAGGTGATGGGTGACTGTATGAGTGAGTGCATGTGCGCACACACACGCACACACACATCTGTACACTCAGAAGCATACTGATAATAAACGAAATCTTAGAAATGAGAGCCTATCAAGCAGGAATCAATCACTGGGGTTTGTTATCCAGGAGGATGGCGCCATGTGGAGATAAAAGACAGGCGGACGTCTGGGGAGGGCAGGGAAGAGAGGAGACGAGGGGAGAGGATAGAACACAAGGAGGACACTGATGGGGAAAGGCCAGGACATGTGCTATACACTCCATCCCGACTTTGGTTGGGCTTTCTGAAAATGGGGTTTGAACCGTTTTGGTTCCACTGGAGGTGTACCAAGCTGAAAAATAACTAACACCAACAGACAAGTCAAAGGCAGTAATTAGTTGAGGAATGGCTGTGTGTGAACGACCCCAGCATGTGAAAGAGTTTGTGCATTTGTGCTCGACCCTGCTCCGTGCCAGGAAGCCTCTCCCAGTATCAGTATCATATGATTGAACGGACTCGCGCATGATGCACAAACCCAGTCTCTGATAGGGCTTCATCCGCTCCCACAAACTCTTCCCAAGGATCACACACAAGCACAAAGATACCGTCCGTATGGCTGTTTTCATTTCCAACTGCTCTCACACACGTACACGATAATGCTTTCATTCATCCTCTCTTCTTGTTATCCAGCAATCGGACCTCCAACCCGTCCAGCAGGAACCCCGTCAGTCAGCAGGAGGACTGACTTCAACTCAACATTACAGAGTTTAAGATCTACAATAACATGCTTCATCAAATACTTTCTATATCAATTACATGAAAAACTTGGGTCTAATCAATCGATAAAGGAAACTTGCATCAGTCAACACAAATGCTAAATGTCTTGTACAGGTTTAAAACTAGGATGCTTTAGAGCCAGGTTTCTGAAGATTATCTGCTTAAAAAAAAACACAGTGACTGTGATGGGGAGAAGTCAGATGTAGTTTTACATTAATGATAAGGTACGTGGACATGAAGGTGGTTTCTTATACTAGAAATAAGAAATAAATCTGGGCAAGATCTCTGAAAACAGAATATGGCGTTTAAAAGTTTACAATAGAGGGAAATTCTAATGATCAAATCATAAGCAGGATGCTAGTGTGGATATAAATCTTTTTACTCAGTGCATTAATAAATTTTTCAAAAAAAGAAAAAAAAAAGCCAATTACATCTCCTAGAGGTCAGCATGATGAGCACTGGCTGTTTTCAGTTTCCAGTAAAACGAAACCCCTGAGGAGTGAAAAACCTCCCAAGAGGGCTTTTCAATATTTGTGTATTTATGCATGTAAATAAATAAGGCATTACACATTAGATTATTATTAGTCTCATAATTATATGTTTACAACCAATTCAGCAATTAACAAATTGGTTTAAGCACAACTAAAGTCAAAAATAAAAATATAAAAGGATCAGAGAAGCCCTAAGAATCCAGGGACTGGATTAAAAGCTCTAAAATCTCTCTCTCAACATATCGTATCATTTCAAAACTACACCCGTTTCAACATTTCAAGCTAAAAAGTACCTGGTACTTATTTAAGGATCAACACAGATTCTTTCAGATTGCACACGTAAGTGTTTCCACTGCGGTCTAAGGTACTAACCAGGAAATACTCAACCAGTCCCTCCAGGGTTCCTGGGTTTGTAATGAAGGACATCGGAGACTAGAGGGCTAAAATTCCCTACTTTCAGGGGAAAGTTAATGAAAGTGTCTCTCACCTCTGTCTCCTGCTCGTCTGTGCCGTCTGATTGGAGGACTCCTGGGTACGGTCCCCATACTGTATCAGGATGAAGGTCCCGGACTGCCAGTACACTGCGGTCACCACCACCGTCACTGAGCTCCAGGTCATCTGGTTGGGAGGAGAGAGAAGAAGAGCGATTAACATCAGAGAGGATGAAATAAGCTCGCAGTTAATATGCCAAAGAGGCTGTTAAAAAGTCTCAACAAAAATAGCTCTACTCTAGGTCTCCACGCTCAAGTAACTTTATTAAAAAAAACAAAACATTTTACTTGTAAAAGTCTTGAAATATTTTTTGATGAAGGAGCATTTAAACGTTCTGAGCACTTGAGGAAAAGCCTCTGTTGGCTGAAACATGAGCCGCCGTTCTGAGCTCAGACCGTGTGACGGATTCAGAAGAAGAGGACTTTGGCAAAATCAGCACGTGGCTTGAACTTGACCTGAACCCTCAGAGCAGCTCAGACGGAGACGACGTGTTTGTGTCAGCAGCTCGACAGCAGGGGGAGTTTGATACGAGCTGAGCACTTTCTGTCCCGGCTGCTTCAAACGGGAGAAACTTCTTGTGTACTTCCTCAAAGTGAAAAGATAAGCGCAGAAGGACGGCAGTGACAGCTGTGGTCTGAGCCTGCTGCAGCCCAGATAGAGCCAGATAGCTGGTAGGCACAGAGGACTGGTCCATCCATTTAAAGACTCGAGACAGCTCAGAGTGCAGGAGTCTGTAGTTTAGAAAAGTCTCTGCAGATGTGTGGATAATTGAACAAGTTTGAGTAGCACTGGTGAGCGCTGCGGTTGGAACGCTGGACTGGATGGGATTAACCGAGCTCCCTCAATTACATGAGCAGCCTCGGGGTTTGATTCTGGAGGGGTCTCCTGGATATGACCTCCTTTTCTGATCAAAACATACAAAATCTGCCTGCCTGCCCCCCTCATCCCCCAGCTCCTCATCTCATGGTTCAGGAGACTGTTTCAGGGGGGTCAGTCTAAAGTGGCGGGCCTGATAAGAGTGTTTGTCTAACACTCTCCATGTCAAAACACTCATCTATCTTCTCTGTATCTATCCCCACCAGAGAACAACGGACAGACGCTGATAAAATGGCTTTCCCACAGCCGGCTGGGGAGGGGGGTGGCAGCGGAGGCAGCGCTGGTGGCGGGGTTATGGTGGGGGTGAACGGAACAGGAAGGAGTGTGGTTTGAGGGAAGAAAGCAAGGCAGCGGGAAGATGACATTAAATTAATAAGACAAGTCCTGAAAACCAGAAACGGCTTTTCTGTTACAAAAACTTTTTGTGACAAAGTCGCACAGGAAGCGGTTTCTTTCTCTCAACTGCGGGTGACAGTCCACGACATCGTGATCAACAAACATGTCATTTTCTGAACCTCGTACTACTAAGAATGTCTACTCTTGGCTTTCTGTGCTGCATAAAGAGTCGTCATGGTAAACGCTGCTGTTGTATCCTCCCTGGCACATGAGAGTCCAACACCAGCGCCAGACGCAACAGGAGCTCAGCTGATGACCCAGTGTGCTCAGGCTAGGTCGGGCTGAATTCCTTATGACCTGACTCAGGTTTACAGTGGTGCTTGATTTCACAAATGTGTCTGAATAGCTCTGTGTCAGACTACGATGTTCTTGGCATGTTCTGTTGAGTTTTGCATCAGAAAGTTCTTGGCTCCAAAGCTTTGTCTTCTTCAGACTGTCTGACCCGTTGGCCTGAAAGTCTGAAGTCCAGTTTCTCTCCAGCCATTATCCTATCTGTTATCGTCCGACGGGGCCTCACTTTGGCCACGCTGACCCTCCATATCTCAGCACTCCATCAATGTCCAGTCTGCCTCCCTGCCATTGGCCAGTCCTCACCACATGGGATGCTTATCAGCCTGACCAACTCCGCTGACCCTCATTGTGAAACAACATGAGGATTTGACCTCGGTGAGCCAACGCAGATATTAACTTATAAACAAGGCCGACACAAGCATTCGTTTGTTATCCAATTCCCTACGTGACCTGCCGTCTCACAGCCTTTCAAGTCAGATTTTTGTTGTGTGGCGGGGTCGAGGCCAAGTTAAATATCTAAAGGTTTTCACCCACACACATCCACTAGATGAGACAACACATTAAAAGACAAAAAGCAATAAGTGACTTTAGTTTAACTCATGCATCAAACTATTTGAGGACTTGCTTTTTCTCTAGTTTTTTTTCTTCATAAGATGACCCTGAAACAGAAACTTGTTGGACTTGGATACTAGAGCTGACACTTTGAGACAGGGTGGGTCTACTGATCTAGCCCTTATCACTAAACAGAAGCTGTCATTTTCCTGACAATATGAAAAAAGATCTGAGTAGATGATGAAGGCATGAAACTACTAGGACATGAAAAATATTGTGTATATTTAGGGCTCCTATGAAAACACTTGTTGTGGTAAAGGACACATCTATACCAACTTTCAAACCTAAAGCTGTTTCCACGTGTGCATCGTCACCTTAAACGCAGTAAAAGTATTCTTAGAGGGCATTGCAAGTTTTCAGTGCATTTCTCTAAACTTTTGAAACTTTTTAATCAGTCCCCCAAGAAAAATATCCCAAAGTTCAGCAGATGAGACAATGTATGGACAAAGCAGCTTCCTGAGCGTTTACTGCGAGTTAAATACTTGCAATATTCATATTGTGATATTGCAGATACATTTAAATACCGACAGACATCCTAAAAGTCAGTAACGTGGTACAAACAAAAAACAGTGATTTCCTCAGCGCACCTGTCACATCTCTTCCTGCCTCTCCGAGACAGATGCTTCCTCACCTCGTATTTCACCCTCAGAAAATCTCCCTCTCTGAAGTACATGAGGAATTAACAGACTGCCTCATTTTTAAGGTGGATTTACCACAGTTGTGAACTGTTTTAACAGTTACATTTGCACCTCTCGTATATAAACTGACATTTACAGCCATTGCTAAGTCCAAAGTATAAGCACAAAACAGTATTTTCTGACAAATGTCAGTGTAATTAGGCATACATTTCAGTGATTTTAATGGTAAAACTGATATGAAAATGTAGCTGGTAGCCTACTATAGTACTATAGCTGCATGTGTGTGTTTCCAATAAGACTCTTGACCTCTTTTTAAATTTTTTTTTCTAATATTAAAAAAATATAAAAGAAACAGACTGTATTCTCTTTTGAAAATAAATTGTCATACTTTGGGAGAGTTGTAAATAAGGTAAAACCCAGTTATTAAACTGTTGCATCATTTAATCCAAGAAATGACAGTATATAGTTGAATTACAGTAATTTATAGCATGTCACTGTTAACTGACAGTGAAGCTCTTTTCAGAGCAGCTCTGGCAGGGTCCGATCAGTCCAACCCCAGCTGGACATTATTTACTGATGATTTGCAAATGTTTGCTTGAAGACAAATGCGGCGAACATCGTTCCTGTTAAGCGTGCAGCTCTGATCTGTTGCTGCTAGCACAGACAGCCCTGCAAGTTTGTTTTTGAGCATCTTTTCTCACACACACACACAAAAGAATACTCTTGATTTTCTACTGAACAAATACAAGCAACAGAACATGAGAGTGAAATGAAACAATGGAGCATCACTGGCTTCGTAAGTTGTCAGAGAGAAAGTACTATCACTGCACCTCCACTAATGAGCGCTTCTGGCTAATCCCAGCAGGTTAACTGTGTTCACGGCGGTTACACGAGGCCTCCAACAATCCTAATCCCTGTTAATTACCCCTCCTGCCAACCACAGACCTGCATAATAACCCCCAGTCCTTATCATTACGGCTACACCCCCCCCAATCACTGTTACCCACTGTATGTGCAGTGCGAACACACACACAGATACACATTTACTGTCAGCGCTGGATGACCCATTCCCAAACACACAAGTCTGGATGGGCCTGTTATCAATATCAACCAGTACCTCTCTGTCACTACACACACACACAAACAAACAGGTACACACATGCTGCCTGTGCACCCCCTCACACCTCCACCAGCAGCTACACACACAAAGGCTTATCAATACAGACGCTTCAGCAGCCACTGGGGCGTCTAGGCCTCTTTGACAAGCCAACACAATAAAACAATCAGCCCCATCATTAATGAAATAACTAACGCAATTAACCAACGACTGAGGGGGGTGAGGGGGCGGGGGCAGAGGAGATGACGGAGTAAAGCGGAGCTGAAGGAGGGCAGGACGCTGTTACAGGATTCATGGATCACTGCTGCTCTCTGCGTACCCGACAGTTTAATTATTGTGTTTCGTCAATGCAAATTGCACAAATCAAAGTTACTATTGTTTGTAGATTCACCGCGTTTGCTCCAGATGTGCGTGCAAAATAATAAGAAGAAAGAAACACAGAAACGTGCACTGTTTGATTCGCTGGTATCAAGTCCACAGATTTGAAACGATAACGCAGAAACACTGAAGGTATCAGTTTCAATCACGGTACATACTTACCAAAACGCCTGCAGCCCACGCTCTGTCCGCGTGTCACGCTATGTGACCGACTAATAGTGGAAAGTTTGTCAAGTTTATGGATGCCTTGAAGTTATTGGTTGGACATGCTCGAGTCTGCAAAGGTCAGTGAAAGCAACAGTGTCTGATGGCTGAGCGATGGCTTTATCTTTCATGCCTTCAAGAGATAAACTTCTTAAAAAGTTAAAATGCAAAGAAACAGAAGAATTCAAGGAAGTAATAGTAAAAGATAGAGACTAAGTGAAGAGCTAAGGATTTATTGGAGAAACACAAAGCTTCACACAGAGCCTCACTGGAAGCAACATCAGGGACAAATGTGTTAAAGTAGATTTTACGCGGGTAGATTAAATGTTGATACATCCCCAGGTAAATACAGCCTGGATGGAAAATTAATTAAACCTGCAGGTGGGCTGTTATCTGAACTGATATGTCATATTATTAATAAATGTTCATTAAGTGGAAACTGTCCACAAGTTTGGGAGGAATCTGGAGCACTGTTTTTCCCTCAAGAAAAAAAAAAAGGCAAAACAGACTTTTCAGGCTCATGTTACACTTTTAGAAGTTTGCTAAATTCAACAGGTTGACATTTGCTCTGGACAACTTTCAGCTGACAGAATAAACACTTCCTTAAGGTTCTGTTCTTTTTAAGGAGTGACCAAAAAAGGAAATTAAAATACAATGTACTCCCACATGAGTGACAGGATGGAGCATCGCTGTCTACACTGTCTACATCTTAGTGAAACGATCAGACTTATGATTCAGTAAATCAAGAAATACAAGTAATAATCCTAATGATTATCTTGGGAGCAAATAAAACACATTGTGCTTTAAAGCTTTCAAATGTGAAAACTGTCAAAAACAAGGCAACATATGAATGTCAAGAGAAAAACATGCAGGAAGCCTCGGCTATTAACTTATTTTTGCTTTGCATCAAATGAAGTTACAGAGGATTTAAAATAAGCCACCTGGCCATCCAGTAGGGGTAAACTATTAGACATTGGCTAAGAATAAGCTGAAGGGGGGGAAAAAAGAAGAAAGGTGTAACCCAGCACTGATGTTCTTCTCTCTGGCCTAATTGACTTTTAAAAAGACTATTGTTGATATCAAATGAGCACATCGCAGCACAGCTATTGATTTTTTGACACCACACAACAGGAAATCTTTATCTGCGTGTTGCTCCGACCCCGCGCTAATAGGTGGGGTTTAACCTCTGTTGAATGACAAATCCCAACTCCCCCCCTCCTGTTCTGTTTCTTTCTTCGGCCCTCAGGGGAACTGAAGCAAATACTGCTGTTGTTCAGAGAAAAATCCAGACCTGTGGGCAGTGTGGACACACATGCAAGGAAATCGCAAAACTTAAGTCAAAGAGAAAGAAAAACTTTATACTATCACAGACACATTAAAAAAAAAAAAAAAAAAAAGATATTTAATGGAATTTTGAGGAGTCCTGGTTTTCTTAGAAATGGCTCCGTCTGCCTCCTCTGATTTGTTATTTTGTTCTGTAACCTGCTTTCATGTCGTCCACCCAGCGTTTCTCATTAATGACCACTCTTGTCATTTCTAATGCTGCCTGATAAAAAACCTCCATCTAACAGCAAGCACGACCTGACTGCGCCTCCTCCTCTCTTTCTCATCTTCCTCTCTCCGTGATCTTCCGTGAGGTGCCCCTGGGTCCCCGGAGTCCGGCGGGCCCGGCTCAGCGGCAGATAGACATTTCTGGGATAGTCATCTGCTGCTCAGGACCACGCAATCATTTCCATTTTACCCTCTGTTGCACAGGCGAGATAAGACACCTGCGTAGCCTCCGCTAATCAGATGAGCTTCAACAGAACTTTATCATTGACATTTACCACTGTTTACCCAACTAATTTCTCTTAACTGCACTGCTGAACTTTTATCTACAAAATACATACACCAGCAGAAAAGAGCAAGAAGCAAACATGCAAATTCACAAATATGCAAAGAAAGATAAACTGAGGGGGGAAAAAAACCAAAAGCATTTTTTTTCCCTTCAGAGGACGAAGGAGGTGAAAACAGAACAAGTGACAGGGCTACTGTTGATGAGATGATTCCTCCTCCTCACTGAGGACAAATAAAGGCAAAGAAAACTGAAGTTCACATGCAAAAACTTCCTTTTGGAGTTGAGTCACCTGACTGAGAGGGAGTTTTGTTCACTGCTGATAAAAGAAATGCAGGTCTGTATGTGTTTGAAACCTATGACAATCACACACATCCCCATTTGGCCAGTCAGAAGAAAGATGGAGGGAAACGGAGTGTGTCCTGTCTCACATTCATCTAAAACCACATCTGTAGTTCATGTTTCAGATTCCCCTTGAACACATGCCTAAAGCACCACTTTGTTACAGATGCACCTGTATGATTGTGGGCATCGATGAGCTTTTTTTTCATCTGCCACCATCTCATGGAGATCTCTACACCCAGAGGCCACGCATGGCTGGCAGCGTGGTTAACCACAGTGCCCAGTGGGATGCTGAGGAAAAATAACACTCTTGGTCATATCGCTGCCACCTTTACAAGCGTTCTGATACAATCAACACGACTCAGTCAACACCCAAAACAAGTCTGAGAACCTTCCCTGGACTTCTGTTTGAAGCACCCTGGTCAGAAGAAACATCTGTTGTATTTCATCTGTGTCCGGCTACCTGCTCACCATCATCTGTGGCTCATTTACAGTCATCATGTTTCTAGTTTCTCTGTAAAGGATGGAAGAGCATTTCAAGCAAGTAATTCAAATTTACAATCAGTTATTCAACCATTTTTAAAGTAACAATGTTACAATTACTAAAGCTCAATAGGCCAACAATCTGCTTCATGTTAATTCAGTCTAAAGCTATAATATCAATTTTTAAAATGCATATTTAAGGAACCACAGGGTTATCAGTCTTCTCTGGCTGACCTGCAAGCATGCTTTTAGACATCCATGAAGCTGCTTGAAGAGACATCATCTGTCCCACACAGCAGGATCAAAGACAGTTGTGATGTTTGCAGCGTCACCAACGCTGCAGATCTCCGAGATTATTCACCATCAAATGGAAAGTAGTCGGTACACTTGTGGTATTTAAGCTTTATCCACTAACGTTAGGACTGGACCTCACTTTAAAACACATGCCCACCAGGTGCTATTAAAACAAGATAGTTGCACAAACTGTTTTATTTCTCACAGTTTAATGGCTGTACAGACACTGAAAAACCACCGCTAGTCTTCAAAAGTTGAGAGTGAAAATGCTTTTTAGTGGTGGTGAGGATGAAGTGGCTGTTAAGCAAATTTTTCACTCGCCGCATTTCCGATACATTTTTTCACAAAAGAAAATCAAAACTCTGAATTTTTTGATAAAGGTAGCACAGAAGGTGGTCAGTGTTTCCATTGAAAGGTGTTTTTCGAATAAATGTAATTCTTGTAACTTTCCGTATCTCACCATGTGAGACTTTAAATCAACAAAAAAAGAAAATCTCAATGCTGAAGAAAATGGGTAAAAACATCTTTAGTCTTTGACAAATTATTGAGATTGCCCCTTTTGAGAAAACAGAAGATGAAGGCTGCGGATGATCATTAAATGATTATTTCAAAGGCAAAGCCCTTATGTAATAGTTAATGATTAAGTAGTGTTATGGAAGAACTACATCGTAGGAATGGCTCGAAACTAGATTTTGATGACTTCAGACTGACCATCTACGTCACATCCACCTCTGCCAGAGATATGGAGATCTGCAAAAAGCGTTTCCATTACACGTGTGGTAAAGTGGATTATCGAAACCTCTGAAAAACCACCTCCTGAAAGCATTCAAAAGTTTTTGCGATATTTGGGAGATTTTTCGAATCAGAGCCATTTCCATTACAGGTTTTCTTTTTCAATATTTGGGCTTTGCGCAAATCCATGGGTAAAGGAAACACACCCACCGATAGCTCACCTCACCTGCAATCAAAATGGGTTGAGGAAGGAGGGACTAAAACAATAAAAATGTTGCACCGATCAGATTTCTTCTCATTTCTTTGATGTTGGCTTGCTCCTCTTTCTTTCATTGTCCTCCAACTGATCTAAACACCTGATCTGAGTGACATATCTTGAGGAAATATTAAAGTTTCTCTTTAATTTGGTATCTTGTTTATTTTTATTTTCTTACATGTAAGATAAAAAGGGAGCATAGCACATTCATCTTGGGTTGTTAATTCAATTAAGAAAAGTGTTTTGTAAGACCACGACAAAACACTGGACAGATAATGCAGCGGTGCGACACCATCTTTAATCAATTTCAGTGTAAAAAGATGGCTCTAAAATATAAAAGACACAATATGGCAAATACTGAATAAAACAGTTCATTAATAATTTCTGATGCCGATTTATTTTTGCAGTTTGACTGACAAGTGTGAACATTTTTACGTATGCAATTGTAGCAAGCTTTGTTTGTAAATGATTATATTTAGCATTTTGAACCCATCAAGGAAATGTTTGATTGGTGGCAGGAAGTGTAAACTAGTTTTGGGGCCCTCAGACAGGAGCCCACTTTGCTTGGATGCTGAAAAACTTCTGGCGTTAAAGTAGTTTAACTTAAATCTGCTGCTCATTTTAGATCAAATCCTTAGAACTTATTTGGCATTAAATTTAATTGACTGAATGGATATGTGGCTTTGAGTCAAAACTTTTACTGAACTTGAAGTTTCACTTCATTTTATTGGTCTGATTTATCTTTCCCCCTTTATGTATGTCATTGTTTTGTATGTAATCATGTTGATGTTGATGCATCAGTGAATCAAATTGGACCTGGTGCAGAAGATGTTAATTCATTTTAAATTCTAATTTATTTAAATCATGTTAATTTTGATATTTCACATGAACATTTACAAGCTCATTAGTTTTAAACTGCAGCGTTTTTTTTGTCTGAGGCTGCCTGGTAATGAATCAAATTAACTGTTCGCCTTCATGTCGGTGTGTTCTCCGTTCGGGTCTGCACATATTTTGGACAAAGTCTAATTATATCTCGGCTCTGCATGGGTCTGGTTCAGCTGCAATCATGTCGCTCGGGTCTCGTATCCATGTAGCTCAGGCGGGTCGGGTCCAAAAGACCTCTCACAGAAAATCTCTGCTCTCTGCTGTGATGCTGAGAGGAGATCAAGTCCAAAACCTGAACGCTGAGGCAGACATATTTAAAGTCGTTTTAACATGAATCTGTGAGACAGAAAAAGAAACTTAGTGCATCAGAGTGTGTGTTTTTGAGGGCATGTACTTCATGAGAATAGCCTTTTCCTCACTCACACTCCCACCTCTATCTCTCTCCGCCTCGTCTGCTGTAGCCTGTCACAAATTAAAAGTGAAGACCTTCCAGAAACTATTCCTGATAATCACACATAAATTAATTAGAAAATGTTTCTTGACATTCTCTTCGCACAGATGGGGAGAGGAAAAAAGACTGAGGCAAAGCCACAAAATTAATTGTACGGTATGTGACTCCGATAATTAATTCAATCATTAATTCATGTCAGCTCTAACGACTCCTTCTGGCTCCTGCAAAAAGGGAAAAAAAAAAAGAAAAAAAAAAGGACATTTCAATCAGGCTGGTGTCGGCTGCTGGGCCCTGGGTGGAGACGCAGAGAAGCTGAAAAGTGACAGAAGCCTTCGACAATCTTAGGGTCATGTAAAGGTTCACCAGTTTAACAGGTGAGAGGAAGGATGGGGCAGTAAACAAACAAGAAAAATAAGGAGAGGTGGACAACAGTGAGCTTGCTGGTTCTGTTATTGTACATCATTCAATGGTAACAGCTGGAACAGAAGCTTTGACTTTGATCATTTTGTTTCTGAATAGAGCACACACATTAAAACCTCAGATACAGATACTTATTGATGCACACCTGCTGGAACTTGAGTTTCTAAGGCGTTCAATAACTGCTCTTCTTTGCCTTCTGTTATTTTGAAATAACCTATCAGTTTGAACTGCTGAATTCAGAATCACACACACTGTTAAAATAACATGGGGGGAAAAAAACACTGCCACTGATGACAGATTTAAAGTTTAACCAGCACATTCAGCCAAATACTTTCCATTTTTTATTCTGCTGCTGAAGACACAAAGCTCCCTTCCGACTTGGAAAAACAAGTGATTGTTGTCTAATAAAGGAAGGAAACTGGTGAGTGAGAGATACTGTGGAGGACCCGAAGAGAAAGAGACAGAAGGTGATAAGAAAGGGAGATTGTGAGGATGGGGAAAATGAGCAGAGGGCTGGGGACGTGTGTGATGGCTGCTTTTTTTTGTTTGTTTGCTTTTTTTATTCCCCTTATGACACTTCCCCATGTACATGATGCTTCAGCCTCACACAGGCAGAAAATACTGCTAAGGATCAGTTTAGGATCTGAGGGTTTATGGTAAAGAACGTCATTTTCTAAAAAACCACAATGGCAGTGAAAGCAAAAAAAAAAAAAAATAAATTTTGTAATGCCTGACAAAGAGGTGTATTTAAAACATCAAGGTTTATATATATATATATATATATATATATATATATATATATATATATATATATATATATATATATATATAT
>JAOWBL010000021.1:14090789-14101537 GCA_028564865.1 Zenarchopterus dispar | reverse complement strand
GTGCAAGCTTTTAGTGAGTTCTGAACTCTGAGGGAACCACATTCTCCATCAAAACAAGCCCTCTGGACTCGTGACAGCCAACCATCATCCAAGCATTCTGACAGGTGGAGATGATGGCGTGCTCGCAGGGAGACATGGGGGTCTGCTGGCTGCAGATATGGGGGAAGGTTACAGAGAAGATGGAGCACAGAGTGTATCAAGAGTGTGATGGATGGATGGCTGAGGGTCAGACCGGTTCTAAAGAAGCTCACAGATGATCTGTAAACAGTAAACTGTAATTGTAGGACTGAATCTGGGTCCAACATGAGACCTACATTAAGCAATAGTCACTCAATCAACAAATGTGACTTACAAGCAAGTTTCTACTGAATTAAAGCTTTCTACAACTATGTCTCTCCTTCTGCTTCTCCTCCACTGAAGCCTATCTATATCTTATTACTCAAATAAAAGTAATTGTTAAATGTTTGAGTGCAAAGACCTGGAATACATTCATATCACCAAAATGACGGTTGGTTAGAAACGATCAGTGTTAGAAACAAAAAGTGTTTGTCCTCGACACCAACATCGTAAAACAGATCCAAAACCTTTCCGACAGCTGCATTTGGGGCTGCTATGATAAACTGAAGAAGGTCATAAAAGTTTAATTGGGCTATAACTCTTGAATTAAAATATGTAAGAACACAAATGTCGAAAAACAGTGTGATTGCACAGCATAGCAGGTAGTTTTCCTCTCAAAGTTTTCATCAATCTGGAGACCATGAGCATCTGCAAGCGATTTTAAACCAATGCAAGTGGCAGATATTAAAGTGTTTTAAGGCAAAAGATACATCCCGAGTTGATAATGGTACCAGAGTAAAAGCCAGAAGACCCCCAAAGTCATCTGATTTCCTCCTCTGGAGGCCTTCAGTATCTTTGATGAATTTTTGGCGGATTTCATGGAAATTCAGTAACAGCAGTTAAAATTGTCTTATCAAAGCTAAAAACTTCATTGGCACTGAACAGGACGCATGGAGTTACCAAAATCATCTGGATTTATCTTAAACAGACTAGAAACAAACAGACAAACGAACTCCATCATCTAGCGTGCATAAAAACTGAAGTGAAGCCTGCAGATCCACCAGGATTGTCTTTCATTGTTTCCTCCTACTACATCTCCTCCTTCCCTCTATCCCTTAACTTCACCCAGTTCCCAGTCCCTCACCTCTAATTTCACTATCTGAATTGCACCTCCTAAAACCTAACACACACACTCCACCCCACCCCTCATCTCCTGCTCACTCCTTAAACCTTAACCCTTCATTCACCCCCTTACTAGTTATCGCTGCACTTTAAAACTCAATATGCACTTCTGGGCCAGTTTTGAGATGGCATCTTGAGTTTAAGCAGGGAGTTAAAAGCCTACATTTCTGCTTAACCAGATGACAGCACACACACTTGTTTAAGATTTAATAGTGAACATGAGCAAGGAACCACACATTTCTTCAAAGTCATTTTCTAATATTGGCTTGGAAATGATTATTTTATCTAAAAAGGAACATTTTGGAGATATTAAAATGTATTTTGAATAAAATAGGCACCAATCAGTCCTTCAAAGCTAAATGAAAAGAGGTTGTTGACCTGAAATCCTGGTAGGACATTAGCTTATGTAGGTTTTAGATTTGTATGAATAGTCAAGAGAGAAAAATTGGAAGCTTTTACATAAACATCTTTCTGTTCATGAGCAGATGCATCAAATCTAGAAACAAAATGATGAGGGAGCACCTTGTGCTGCTGTGGTTGCATTCAGGGGGATAGTTTTCATGCTCAGTATGCAAATGCGACACATCCAACATCTTCAATTCCTTAGCCCAAATAAATTAGACTCTCAGCGGTAATAATATGCATATAGGGCGCCTTCATGCTCCATTATAATTAACTACTGTATGATAACCCAACACCCACCCACTTCACACACACATACACACAACCACACACAGCTTAGTAAATAATAATAACCATTATTACGCCTGCCATTATAATGCTTTATTGGAGGTAATTTAAATAACTCTGTGGGGAAGGATAAGGAGCGAGGAGTGCTGGGCAAGCAGGAAAGCAGCCGCCTCACTCAAAGGACTTCTCAGAGTCCCTGGAGTTGACATGTTGACAGAAGGTGAGGTTGGACAACACAGAGACCAACCTCTCACCGTTCAGCAACGAAATAAAAAAACTGGTCCAAATTTGCAAACAGCGAACTCATAAATATGGTATTGTTATTCTTTCAACTATCAGAACACTGTTCCCATAAACTGTGTAACAAAATTACATACTAGATCATAATAAAATTAAACTCATCTTAGCCCTTTTCAGATCTTAAATGAGCAAAATATAACCTCAAATTAACAAAACAAAACAGGGAACACTGTCATTATTTAGTGACAACTCGGACCACCATCAGTGAATCCATAAGAATTAAAAGGATAAATAGCAACGAGGTCCTGCTCATCTAATGTACTTGAGTAATTGATCCTCAGCTGGTGTAAGCACCTCAGTGAATGAAAAGACAGTTTGGAGTCCTTTAATCAGCAGCTGGAAGGATTATTGGCAGCTGCCAATCTTCCTAAGAGGGGAGGTCCCAGCAAGTTCACCCAAAGGTCAGACTGCAATCTCCAGAGAAATTTTCTAATTAAATACCGACATATATACCTAAACAAGAGGTACAGATACACCACAAGACAAGTGGAACAAGTCAGATTTGCTTAGAAGTTTTACCAGGTTTAAGTCTTTTCTCTCAAAACAAAACAAAACAAAAAAACATAACTTGGTTTGTGAAGTTGAATCTGAGGAAAACACAACTTCAGGTACACTGTCCTTTGAAAAGACAAGACGAAGTGGACCTGTTTGGTCACGATGAACACCAACATGTTGGGTCAAAACAAAAGAAAGTGTCATCTGTTCATACCAACTACCAAGCACCATGGTGGGGTGGTGGTGATTTGGACTCGTATCGCAGCTGCAGGACCAGCGTACAACTACAGCCATTGGGTCAACCATGACCTCTGACACACCAGAGTCAAATGTGAGGCCAACAAAAGTGCGACTAAAATGGGTCACACAAAGGGACAATGATCCTAAGTACGGCAACAAATCTGCAAAAAAGTTGGTTTTTGTTATTTATTGAAACTTTGGGATTGTATGGTGAGGTCTTATCAGCTGGTAAACTGATAATAAAAGTAACGGCTGCAGCTGTGAGGTCCTGATGATAAAACCTTCTGGGAAACGACCATTTCAGCCTAAGCACATCAACTCTTCGGTTCTTCACAAAGCTTACATTTAAAATCTGCTAACTGTTGGATGTCTTATTTTTTTTACAAAAAACAACTAAAAGACTATCTGACTAAACTATCTGTAGTTTAATTTTCACTTTAATGATTGATTATTAGGCTCGGTATTAACACCAGAACAGACGTAATGTCCCCCGGAGCACCACTGGGTGCATGTACACACACTCATGCTCTTTTCCTTCACCATCCCAGACAGCAGACACAAACACCACTGAAGCTGTGTTTCACTAATTAATTAATATTGATGAACCGTTTGATTCACTAAGTAGTGGAATGCTGAAAAATCACTCTTTTTGACCACTCACAGTGATTTCTATGCATCACTGGAGGACAGAAAGTGTGGTGATCACCAGAAAACCATCCAGCGAATGACAGGGGATTACTGTGACATAAATTTGCATATCAAGAATTTTAAGCAGCCAGGGAAAAAATATGGAACCCTGCAGCCAGCAAGGTCATTCAATAGATATTTTTTTCCCGCTCCGTTCATAATTTATTTCACATATCATGCAGTATGGAAATAAAGGTGGCTTTAGCCTATCATGCCACCCCTGATAGGAAGCAGCTCCCACCAAGACTAGTCTGTGCCACCACCAAGCCCTCATCAAACAGACATTCACATCTCTGCCGTTTTAAGGCAAAAGAGACTGAAAATTATAGAAGCCTCTAATCCATTCCAGCTTATCTCTTTAATTTGATGTGTTTTTTTTTCCCACATCAGTTGAATCCATAAAGCTAGTTTGATGGCCAATGCTTTAAAAAAATAAAAAAACAACAGGCAAGAAACACCAAAATAATCTTCTTGTCTGTCATCATCTGTGAGAAAGAAACTCTTTCAGATTTACTGCGTATAATACATCGAATAATAAAACGTTGTGTCCAGTAATCAATTATCTTATCACTAAGCAGGAAGAAAAACCATGAGTTCAAATGTGTTGTTGTTTTCTCCCTTTTATGTTAATATCAGCCTGTGTGAACAATAGTAATGCCTGCAATAAAGACAGATCTGAATAAAATATTTGAATAAATTGAGAGATTACTATCATAACGTAAGAACACAAACTGAGTGTAAAAAGGGAAATTAAAATTTTCATATCTAGGAATTGCATGTTTTCAGAGCAGAATATTTCATTTTTTATCTTCTGAAATATAATTAGCAGATTAATATTCAATAAATTTAGACAAAAGCCTGCATGAAGTTTGTGGAAATACAATAAGGCCTACTAACCATCGTGCAGCCAAGCGTATATTTCAACACTAGAGCACAGTTACATGTGTGATGGACAGAAGTATCACAATCGTAGTGAAGACTGTAAAAATATTAAATGAGGGAAAAAAATATGTATAGGTGATGAGGCGTAAATTGAGACAAGAAAGTAATTTAGTATCACATATTAGACTGGCACTGGAAAATAGTGCTGGCATCATAAATCTGTTGCTGATCACTTTGTGGAGCTTTAATTCACAAAACCTTCAACAAATGTAGGAAGCAGAGGCCCGATGCACAGTCAGCATGAAAATGGGTCTTTTTTCATGCTGCACATGCATCAATGACAGACGGCTAAAAAGCTAAAAGACTAACAGTCAAGCAGTCACGTGGTCTGGGGACTATTCTGGAGCCTCTGGAGATGATCGTGCTAAGGTGGATACCTCATAAAATGAAGAAGATCATGTACAACACTGAGCATCTTCTTCACAATGCAATGATTCAGCAACAGAGCATCTTCACTCAGAGGCTTCTTCAGATCTGCTGCAACACCGACGCTGCAGGAGATCCTTCCTGTCTACAACCCTGCACAATGAGTCCCTGAAGAGACTGAAGTCATGAAGACTATTGCAATCATTAATTTCCTTTTGAATTTGAATTTGTGACTGACTTTCTACAAGATGTTTCCACACAGAAAACAGAGAACACACTTTCAACAATGTCTGCAAAAAGAAAACCTTTGACTTTTTACAGTCTGCATAAAACAAAATGATGCTTGGCTTCCACAAACATTAATTTAAAAAAAAAAAAAACTTTCTACACACATGAAACTTTATTTTTTTGGACAAGAAATTAATCTCAATTTTTTTTATAATAACTCGAAAATCATTGTGCAACCAAAGGATGTTGACTAATCGTAATGCTGATTTACAAACTGATTGATCTAGAAGGGTTGGGGAAGAGTGATGAATAATAATAAAGTTAAATGCAGTTTTTATTCATTATTTTTTAGCATGTTTTTAAGTATACATCGTAGAACGGGAAGATTCATAGCTCAGATGTAAGATGACACTTGTATCTGTAAACATATAAAGATAAATGACCCACTAAAGTACTTACTATTTTACACTGATGCGTACCTTTCTAAAAAGGACTTATTTTTGAAAGAAAATCTTTCATATCTTTCATTTCTTTCATTTCTTGAGAATCATTACCAGTTGAAAAGCTCAGACATAACACAACTCTCACTTTAGGGCCAACTACATTTGAAAGTACAAAATTCAGTGAAGTAATTAGATCTCCGGGGCACTGTGACATCACAGATCCAGATCAGAGAACATTATCCAGCTATACAGATTAATCTCCATCCATCTTTGCATCAGTCTGAATGTGGAGTACCTTAGAAGTGGATAGCAAAACGCTGCTTTGCTGATTTGTATAGAAGCACATTTGATGAAAAAAAAACAGGGGGTGGAGCAGAATAAAATGAATGATCCCGCCCCTTAAAACCAGCTCCTATGAACAGAGATGAAAAAGCTTAACTGATACGGAGGCTTTTGGACTGTGTCCTTATGGTATTTTGACCAAAGAATACTACAGATGTTTCATTAGGACCTCAAGAAATTGTTTCAGCTAATTAAAAAAAGGCATGTCTCCTTTAAAATGAGTGGGAGTCATGTATTTAAGATGTACTGTGGCATCTATAGCAGTTTCCTTAGTGTCCTTTTGTGTGATGATCTTCTTCCATACCCACCTTCCTATATTTCTGAATAGAATCACTGCCAGAGATTTTCAAAATAATAAACACCCAAAGAAGACTGAAGAATGAATATGTCCAAACAGGAGCTCTCAGAGAACCCAAACAACTTGAATATGAACCAAGATTGGTCCATTTGTTGCAGATAACTTGGGTTGTTTGGGCTGAATAAAAAGACCGGTTCTGTTTTTTAGGTTATCCCGTCTGTGTGGCTGATGCGACCTTGTCTGCAAGTCAGCAGACTGTAGATCTGATTAGGCTTTTAATAAAGCAGCGAGCTCACTTTACACTCCAAATGTTAACCATACAAACAGAAAAAAGAAGAAAACAAAACAGATTCCACCCAAGAGCAAGGCTGTACACAGAGAGACAGACATGACTCATTAAACCAGTAACCATGAACATGACTGGCCTCAGAGCAGCCACACTGAGCCGCCTGCTAGATTACAAGTATCTAAAAGGCAACAACAGTGAGAAAAGAGGGGAATGCCAACACTCCTAAAGGAGATAAAAACCTTGTTTATTTCCATACCAACCACTACACACCTGTCCCGTGTTTTCAGATCATACACGTGGTGAACAATCCTGAAGAGTGGAAACAACATTACATCAGCCAGCAAGATGGAAAAACAATAAGATGGAGGGAAGAGGGAGAAATGAATGCCATGAAGAGGGTGTAGGATGGAGGGGGAGGAGAGGGGCTAGTGGGGTTGTTGGTGGTGATGGAGAGACCAGAGGAGAAGGTGGATGGATGGAGGGAGGGCGGGAGGAAGGAGGAGAGGGGGGGCTTGACGATAAGAGAAAAATTCAGACCGGTCAAAGTTTCCTTTTTGCCAATCGTGCTCCTGATAAAGACAGCGCCTGCTCCGGAGCTGATAGAGGAGCTATCTCTCTCCCTTACTCTCGCCCCCCTCCCCCATCCCTCCGCCTCACTCACCCGGCAGTTAGTTTGTGAGGAGAAGGGGAAAAAAAAAAAACCGAAGGGCCGTATCAGTGCAGCATCATGGTGCTACCATCAACCAGCCACCGCGCAGCAATTAATATCGCTCCAATTACTGTTAAAGGGACAAGGCTGGGACAGGACGATAATGAACACATCCTCTCCTCCCTGCCACAGGAATTAAAACACACACACGCACAGACGTACATAAAACGTGCACAGCTTGAAAAGGAAATAATGCGAGATAGTGTGGTAATCTTCCTGCATTGTTTAACTCATTGAAGACAACAGACAGAGAGAAATAAATAACCAAACAAACCTTGATAAGAGAGGAAATAAATAATAAAATTATGGCGATTTACTTGTTATCTTCTCTTAGCTGCAGGCGTGTGTGTTTTTGTTACGACTTGAATAAATTTTTCCCCCGGCCTGTCATATTCACATCCCCTACGAGACAACAAAACAGATCCTGAAAGACACTCGGAAGAGGAGACACGGAGGAATTTCTCAACACAGAAACATGGAGATGAGGGGCCGGAACTTTCACGTGCGAGTTTAAGTGTCTTTGGACTACTCCGCTCCGCAGCTATACAGCTGTTGGGCAGTAAAAAGAGCACTATGACACGTCAGGTTTGGCTCTTCCTCTGATCTTGACTGTTCCGAGTATGAAGTGTGTCGCACTCGGAAACTCGCTCCAGCTGTAGCGTGCTTGCAGGGTTAGCTTTTGAAGCCACAGGAAGATCCTGACCGTCTGGAATTTTCCTGCAGCCAGAAGCTGCTCGGTCTGCACGGATCAGTCGACTGACTGCTCACACTGCACGGAAGCACCTGCTGACGCCATTATCCAAACAAGATGGTCGTGCTTTAAGAACCAATAGAAATCTGATTAGCATTTTTTGCCTTTTTTTTTTTTTTTTTTTTTTTTTAAATAAGGAAATCTTTGACCATATGATGCGGATATATTTGGGTGTTTCAAGCAAATGAAGTGAATTCCCCTTAATTGAAACTTGTAAATCTTTATCTACTAATCATTAATCATTCATTCTGTGTACCATCAGTACACAGAAAATCCTGTTACAGCAATAAACAAATGTATTTAAATTTTTTCCACGTTAACAGTTCTAAATGTTGGGCTGAGTGAAGTCCAACATTAATATGGTATAAAAATTGTGAAGTATTTTGAAGAGCTGGTAGCCCGTCGCACATCTGCGTTGATTTAAGAGTTTCAATGAACGAGTTTCACAAGGAAACTGTCAGTCATGGGTTGGTTGAAGGATTAGTATCAACTGCCCACATCTGAACCACAGAGGAGGGAAATGTAAGTGTCTGGATAAAACTGGGACCAGTTAGTGTGCAGGTTTCAGCAGTCAAGCTGCTCTTAGCGTTATAAGGTGCTAGCTGATGTCTGAGCTGCATAAATGCTCAAAGCTTTAGGACACATCTCACATAAGGCACAATTAAAGTGTAACTTTTGTAAAGTTAAAGTACAACTGACATTTGAATTGTGTGCTATTTGACTAAAAAAGCTAAAGTAGCTTTGCCATCAGGTCCTTTAACAAATGTCTTTTTATTCAAAACTTAGTTTTGAGTCCATCAGTTTTGAATGAATAATTCTGTCTTTAAAACTTCCTGTGAAGTTTATCTGACTGAAGAAATGGAGTTAACAGACCAAGAGTGACTTCTGCTTTCACGAACCTGGACTTCTCCACTGTAACCGCTCCTCCTCTTCACCTCCTTCCTCTTCCTCTTCTCCACCGCTGTGTGCAGGACCTTGCTCCTTTCCATCGCCATCTTCATCTTCTGTTCGTCCTCCAGAGTCCTGGGTCATGGGTTCTGGATACACAACACAAGGAGCACAAATCAAGCAAACACTGCTGAATTTTGGCACACAGACTAACCTTGTGTGTGTGTTTGCGTCTGTCAGGTTCTTCATGGTTGGAGATTAAAAGGTGCAGTGAAACTACTCTTTGTAATGAAACACCTCAAAACACACACACACACACATACGTGCACAAACCCTTTCATTTCCATTACAACTGAGAGGAAGCAAAGATTCAGAAGGGAAACCTTCAGCTTCACTTGTGTCATTTTTCTGCCTCTCTCCACTCGTCTTTCACTCTCCTCATCCACCCTTCCTTCTCATTCTTTCACCGACTTAAAGGCGGGTCTCTTTCAACGTCTTTTCCTCCTATCTTTGCATCTCCTTCCCCTCCTCCCACCAGCCTGTCACCTTCAGCAGAGACTGAGGCTGCCTGTGTTCCTCTAATCAGTGCTGATATCCCTGTCATTGATCAAGCTGATTACACAGCCTCCCGCTCGCTGATCAAAGACAGCACTGGCTGGTTTGTGCACCTGGTTGGAAAATCTGGATGTGTGCGTCTGCACTGTGTTTTCTCCGCATGCACAAAATACGTGAACCCTGAACTTTGCCTGTGTGGCCGATATCAGTGAGTTCATCACACTGCCGGGCTCCTCCCTATTAGCTGGACTCATGATTAGTTAGATAAGATTAATAGTTACATCAGAACACCTCGCTCTATCTGACCTGAAGATCTTACACCATCATCCAACCAAAGGTCAGCTGACTTCAGGGAACTGGATTACAGAAATGTCAATATTAGTCACGCTAATAATGTTAAAGGAGGAAGCTACTTTAAAAGAAAATAAAAAACACTGTAAACTGCTTTGTTATTGATGAAAAGCACACGGTTAACTCACTCCACTATTTGTTATCAAATTTAAACTAAAACTCAAAACAAATCTACTTTGTTTGATGAAATGAGGAAGGCCTTCAGAGCACATTTGCTTGTTCGGATCTTCAGCAAGCAAGTTCCAGAATCATCATCTTGTCCAAAGAGTCATGGCCCAGGATGGTTCCTCTTTAACCCGCCGTGACCTTCTTTCTTCCGCACAGTCTTCTTTATGTTTGAGCATTCTGTCCTGATACTTTTGAGCTCCTCCTGTACATTTCCTTTAGACAACCTTCTTGTTTTGTTCATACTTGCAGTTTACTTTTTTTTTTTTTTTTTTTTTAACCACACTCCATGTCAAATCTTCCATAATTGAAAGACATTTTGAGTTCTTTACCTGATTTCACCGGCCAGCTGTCTTGTGATACCATGTTTTTCTCTCTTGGAGCTACCTTCTTTCCTCTTTGTGATCTGAAAAAGTTTGTTATTGTTTGCATTTACACAACCAGAATGTTCTCATGCTGAATAAATTGTTTTATGTCATAATTATGAAGCATCTTTGACACTATACTAAAATATACTGGTTATTTCTTTAGACACATGAACCTTGAAGGAAGGAAACAGGATGGAAACCCTTCATGTGACCCAGCACATACTCCACAAGTTTTTATAACTTATTGTGATTTAGAAGAAATTACATTTTACAGATGTCACTCTGGCCTGGTGATGGGGTCAGAAAGACTGTCTGCATTTTTAGATTCTTGCAGGTGTTTCTTATCTTTGCGTGCACAGATGTTCAATGTCTTCCAACTGAAAGATGTTTCCAGGAAGAAAA
>JAOWBL010000021.1:14046405-14063199 GCA_028564865.1 Zenarchopterus dispar | reverse complement strand
TGAGAGCATCTGGTCATGTCCTCCTTAGCCTGGCCTGACCTTGCAACACCTGGTGTAACATCTTTAGGGAGTTATGTGTGTGTGTGTGTGTGTGTGCGTGTGCATGATTCCAAAGATAATTTTAATAATCGGACCAGTGTGGATTGCTGATAGTGTTTTAAGGCAGGGCCTGGTGGATCGAGCGCTGGTAGTAGCTATCTGTAATTAGTAACCGTTCCCCATCACTGATAAGATAAACTACACCTGACCTTTTCCATTTGGTCACCATAGCAACCTGAAACCCCCACCACAGCACTACCGCCCTCCCCTTCATATTATTTTAGTGATTAAACAGCAAATAGTGCCAAAGATGTGAGGAGTTGATAGTAGCATGATTAATAATAGTCCTCCACATGGTGCTCTAAAATGTGTGTGTATGTGTGTGTGTATGTGTGTAATGATGAGGAGGAGCTCTTCGGTGTCAAAGAGTCATTGTGAAAAGGCTCAGCTTGGCTTTTTGTGGTGAATAATGGAAATTTAAGATGAGCTGAAAGTGAAATAAAAGTAGTGGGATGAGAACGATAGATGTCTCCCTCACAGGGTCGCCCTCTGTGGATAGGGAATATTAACGTTACCCTCTCCCACACCCACTCAGCTTCACTGTGGCCTTCATAGTCTGGAGAAGAGCTATCCGTTGATGAATAATGAATGCTGGACTCCAGGATTACTTCGTCCCCACTTTAAAATGATGCACTGTGGTTTTAGAGAGCCAGAGAAGAGCAACCTTTCCATTTGAGAACCTTAGAGTGAAGCTCTCTATGACAAACCTCCTCCCGAGTGAAGACGGTGTGAGATACTTTTAGTTGTAAATGTGGCAAAACACTTTCTAAAAAACTAAGAAGTATTCAAATTAATTGATTCTACCTGATATTACATGACAAAAGGCGTCTTCAAATTCAGCTCTCTTGTTTTTCCATCTGAATGCTTTTCCAGCATTCAGCTACATTGATGTTGGTCTTTGATTGCAGATGTAATTAAAATAGCAAGATGTAGTGTGAATAGGGACACTTAAAAGGACAATTACCAGTTTACAACTATATTTTGTGCATTTGTCAACAATCAACAGGAGAGCTATTTGTTGGTTATACCTGTGTAAATATTGATCTCACCAGATCCCAAATCTTTGCAAAATATTTTAGTTTGGGACTGAAATTTCTGCTTGTAGTCTTTGTATGACTAGTATATTGTTTGCAAACAACCTGCCCACACCAAGCAACACACAGACAAAGCTGGTTTAAAAAAAAAAAAAAAAAAAAAAAAAAAAAAACACCAGGCAGGACTTGTTATCATCCAAGGCCAGCCTCAGATATGCTTTATAAGCCATTAAAAAAGTAAACAGAATATAGAAAAGTTCAGGCTTCACAATGTGGTCCTATTGGTTGCACTACTGTTTACGAGAGACTGAAAATACAACTTGATCACGGCATTTAATGATGACCCAAAATTAGTTGGGTCAATCTAATTAATTGTAACTTTTTCTCCACTGGAGGCACGGCTTCTCAGGAGCCAGTGGGCTGCTCATTGGTGAGGCCTTTCCCACTCCTAGGAAGTCTGCTCTGTATCTCCCTGCATTTGCATGCCGGGGAAACGGTGAGTAGGTATGCAAAGTGAGGCCAGTTGACTGAAAGGTCAGTGTGGGTTTACTGAGCGAAAAAAAAAAAAGCAAAACAGCAGAACCTGGATGACTGTTATCGGTCCTATCCCTCATCTGGTACTGGCAGTTGAGGGGGGGCATCTTTCCTTATACAATAAAGGGAAAACTCCCTTTTCTCTCCACTAGCTGATAATGCTGCTACAGGGTGTAGAAGGCCTGACATGTATTTACAATGACATCTACATAATTTGGAAGCAAAACCAAATGTATTTATTCCAAAGTGTCTTTAATAACTAGTCTTCAACAATCACAGGACATGTCAAACAAAGCTGCGTGAGGAAGAAGGAGCTGCTCACTGTATAGGATTAATTAACTTGTTGAGCTGAAACATACTAACCACTGGAGTATATTCCCAACAGGAACCTTTTACCTAATGCAGAGTATAAATATTAGATTTGTCAAGCTGTGGTTTAGTTGGGATCAATAAACCTGGATGCATGACTACACACAAATGTACTCATCAGAGGTAGTAACATCCACACATGCTTAAAGAATATGAAGAGTCAATTTTATCACTTAAAAACTGCTGTCAAAATGTTGGCATGGCAACTGGCTGCACTGACTAGAAGTTTCATTAGACAGCTTATGTCAAACATAGACAGCAACAGTGTGACAACTGTACTGCAAAAATTAAATCCCAGCAAGAGTGCTCACTTATCACAAACTTCATATGAACACACACTGCAAAAAATATTGGGCTTATTTCTTGAGAGGCTGCTTTTGTAGTCTATGACTTGAGTGAAGTATAGCATGAAGTCAGTTAAGAATCAGAGGGGGTTGTTAAACATGTTCTGCTACTTTGGTGTTAATGAAATTAACAAGAGGTGCACTATAGGGCAACAATAAGATCACCCCCAAAAACAGGAATCCTTTCACTGGTGAAGGCCACTGACATTTTTTTTAACCTCTTCATGTGTTTTGACTGTTTTTCATTAGTTTTACATTGAGCTAAAGTCAGTGTCACTACTGATAGTATGAGCTGATAACTGAACCCTACAGAGGTTGCACAGGCAGTCCAACTCGTGGTCAATGTGTGTGTCAGGAGGTGTGCTGTGCCTCCCAGCACAGTCTCAAGAACATGAAGATTCCAGGAGACAGGCAATGAAATATGAATTAAGTGTTTAGCTCCTAAAATCTGGCACATAAAGGGGATCCATCAATATACTGCAAATCTGTTTTCTGTTTTCTGCAAATGGCTCTATCCAATAAAGTGGAATACTTTATTTTTATCCTACTAGTGAGACAACAAAGACCATGTAACCTCCTACTGGTTTGGAGAAAATATGAAAGTATACAGCCAGTGTTTTTAAAAACAAAAACTGGGGAAAAAAGGCTTTGCATGCTGCCTGGTGATTATGGTTCTTACATTGAAACTCAGAAGATCAGAACTTAACAAGACTTGATTACAGAATAAAAAAACTGCAAGGAATTCCCTTCCTTATTATCCAGAGATCTTTTATGTGATCTAACCCTTCTATTCACTTATGCAATATAAGTTATTTCTGGTTTAGTACACCATATCAAATTTGTTCCCCACATGATGTTTTATGACAATGACCGGATTAGTGCGGCCACTACTCTGACATTGTTTCTCAGGTTTAAGCTGCAGAATAAGGATGGGTCTACTGACATTGTAGTCACTTCGGTTGCAATGGAGAGGAGATTGGGGGGGGTCAGAGGAATGTGTCTGCCCAAGCGGATTTAGCCAATCAGATCGGTGTCAGCCACCAAGAGATATTTTAGAGATAAAAAGCATTCTGGGATCTCTATGGAAAATTCCTGCTGCTTACAGTGGAGGAGATAATGGTTGCCACACACTGCTGAGTGATGTGGACGGAGGCAGGATCAGATTTACACAAGCAACATGCACCATGCACAAATAAGTTTATATATACTGCTGCTGCTATAAGCACTTCACTGCGGCACTTTGAAGCTTGTGCAACACACACACACATATTCGGGGACACAGTATGACCATGTGATTGCTTGAGTAAGCGAATTAGCCTTAGCGGCGGCTGAGAAGGCAATAAGTTGGCAGAAAAAAGGGATAATCTTTTATCTTTCAGCCTCCCAAATGATTTCTTCAAGTCTATATCACTTCCCTGACAGTTGACGTTCCACTTTTTCCTCTTTCATTATTTATTTATCTATTTTTGCTTTGTGTGAATTCAGCTAAAATACTTCTAAAGCGCTTAATGGCCCTATCACTGTCTCAGATCTGCCACATGCTGCCTTTTCCTCGCTCCCCCCACCCCTCAACATTTGCGGAGATATTCTCCGGCCCGGCCCCCGAAGAGCCGCCGCTTTATCAAACTGTCTTGACGGGAATGACACGGCCAATTATTGACAAATTATTCCTTCATAGAATGACAGTAAAACAAGGAGAGGAGTGAGAGGGAGAGAGTGCGGGCTTGATGAGTGAAACCCACCCCAAAAGGCCTGAGGAGACAGGCGTCTATCAGATTCCATTAAAAGCCTGGCACTTTGGCGAACAAAGCTGCCCACAACCCGCCACGCATTAACTGCTATTATACGCTCATGAACTTTGTCACAATCACAATTGCCCCCCCCCCCTTTCTCTCTTTTTTGCACATCTTTAGCCTCCCTTTGTGCGCTAAAGAACTGAGAACCACTTTGGTTTCTCCCGTGCATCTGTCTGTGTGCGCATCAAATATTTTCTTTTTGGAGGAGATGATCACTGATATGAGACAAACATTTTTATTTTTTTAATGGCTGCTCCATGCAGCTGAATTCTTAGGGAATGATGCCCAGCTCAACTTAAGCCTTGAAGCAAGGTCTCCATGTGTCTGCAGAGAAACAATCAGATCTATTTATAGTACCTTTTGGGTCAATGCAACAATGCATCCATCCATGGGTGTAGAAGTGTGGATAATGGGCGATTGAGCTCCTACAATACATGGGAATGAACCGACTCTTAATCAGATGATCAGGTCTTATTATAATTATTATATTAATCCCCCAAATAAATTATATCAGTTAAAATTATTATTTAATCTTTACATTACTACGATTATATTATGCTTATCATTAATATAATAAACATGATTGAACTGAAGTGACTTCAGTCATGTAGGACACAGAGATCAGAATCTATCAAAACACAAATAAAATGATCAAATCTGAAATAATTTTGATCAAAGTTGGTTTGGACTTTTATTCAAAGCTGTAAAAAAATCACAGCAGGTACGTTTTTGCATTTCCTTTCATTTTCTTACATTTAAAGCAAAAAAACCCTTCAAAACAATTCAGTAAATGAAAATAGTCTCAAGTTAAAATTGTGCTTAAAGTTTTCTCCTGGAAGTTGCCATGAAAGTTAAAGTAAACCTGTAATGACATATTTCGGCTGCGTGCCTGCTGATGTTGTTTATCTCTTGACAAGCATAAAGTACAACAATTAGGCTGCTGTGAACTTTCCTCTGCAGCGCTGTAAACAAGCAGGACTGAACCTGCGAAAGACACATCTTTTGCTGTAGCGTTCTTACCTCAGATTGCACCGTTGATTTCCTCCAATTCGAGTGTTTCACTTAACTACAGTGATGTAATTTGCATTTGCTCTCTCTCTCTCCCTCTCTGTCTTTGAGCTGCATCACTTCTTTCCTTTGACGGGTCCCTTCTTCCTAATCTCAGTGGTACAACAGAACTCAGTGTGCCTAGAATTCAATTTTATTCATAATTTCCATTCTGTTGGTTCAACTTCCATTTTTGTCTGCTTTTTTAGTAAAATTTAGTAATCTAATTAATTTATTAGGTCAAGTATTTGTTTCTCTTTAATCTGCTATAGCACCAGAGGTTGTGGCAACAAATGAACATGAAGGCTTCCTTCTCCATCTATGTCAGCTCAACATTATTAAATGATGTTGCTGTAAATGCGTGGAGGAATTTCCCACATTTTAAGTGCTGTTCAGAGCCCATTGCAGAAATTGATGCTCTCATCTAGAGTGAAGCTTGTACAGGTGGATCTGACTTGTGTTAGGAGTCTCTAAAATTCACGATATCTGGCCCAGGAAAAAGCTGTAGGTGCTCTCAGTAACATTTTAGTATTCACCTCTTCCTGGGGAACAATAAAAAAATGTTGGTGATTCATTCTGCACTCGTGGGTGTGATCTAAAATGAGTCGAATGAACTGCCTTCTTGTAATTTGATTTGCAGCAGAACTGATGAAAGAGGCTGGGTGGCACCTGATCAGGCCTGTACAACTGGCCAATCAGCCAAGAAAGAAGAAAAACCTTACTAGTTTCCATTTCAACAGTAAATTCATTAATATAGAGAAGGATAACTCTTTTCTTGTGCATGATGTCTTGCACAATATATCAAATGTACATCTTTAGCTGGCCCAACAACGACAAAAAAGTTATTTTAAAGAAAATTTGACTATTTTCGTAGGTGATCAGCCTCTTTAACTTGTGTTTTAACAAGAAACATAAGTATATGTAAATAAAGAGCACTCTGAACTTTTATGGAAACTTTGAAATGTCATTTAAAAATCAGAAAATAGAGGTACAGTTTCTGTCAGCAGGTGTGCACTTTAGAGTTTCTGTCCTACTTTGATGACTCTTGATATTTAAAGCTTTGATCACAGTGACCCGTACTAACACTCAATGAACCATTTTTGGACCATTTCCTACAGCCTCCTTAAGGCAGCTTTATAAGAATCCAGCATTTGTAGCCTGTTCCTAAGTTCATGGCCAGACTGATGGTCCTGTCCAAGATTTTCTACGAACATGACATGAAAATCCGTGTCAAAGGGCCGATGGATGAATACCTTCGGAACAACCTAAGAGAACAATGCACTATGTGTAAGGATGGCACAAAAATACATTAAGTTGTTCTAGAGGGGCCCTTAAAGCGTTCCCATGAACGCCTTTCAAATGAAGATGCATAAGGTGGAAGTATGCACCTCAGTGTGTACTCCCGGAAGTACCTAATTTGTGCGCCAATCAGTCGCAGCCAAACAAAAGCAACGGGTACAACTATTAGATCTTCTTCTTCCTGGAGCTGCGATCTTCTCGCCATGATTGCCATCTAGAGGATTACAAATGTTTCCACAAACATTCCATAAATGTATTGAGTATTCACATCTGATCCACCATTCAGATGTCAACGTAATGGTCACTGAGAAGCTCCACTCCACCAGTGTGTTCATCTCTGGCTGGGAGTGAGTCACACAAGCCAGCAGCACGTTCCTCAAACCCACCACCTGTAAATGAAATTAATACCTTACATGTATTTCCAAAGCAGCACAAGTATAAAAGGTAAGGCGTACATGAACTGCTCCACTAATCAAGGGTCTTTTTAACTAATGAATGCTTCATCTGTTATATGAGCCTTCTTTTTGTGAAGAGCCTCTCTTGATGTCTGCATCAAAATCAGGGTACTGTGCTGCTTGATGGTCTGATTCCCTCAAAAAGAAAAAAAAAAAGTGAAGTAAAATTGTTTTATTGTCTTGATCATATAACTTTTAAAACCACAAGGTGTCACAGAGTAATATCTATTTATGACAGGCATTTGCTTTTTATATGGATGCTAAATTTGGTGGGGGTTTTTTGCTTACAGTTTTATTTAAAACAATTTGGTATTTAAGTAAAAAGTCCTCATTTGTTGAACACTACCAATATTACTCTGATGTGACTTGTAACCAAAAACTATTTGAAATGGTACTCTCATGTTTTTTTTATCATTACTGTTAAAGCATTGCTTCATTTTGTGATATGTTAATTAGCCTACAATCCAATCATAAAGCACAACATCTAGAAAAATTCATGAATTAGTTCAAGGGACTGAGTTTTTATTGAATTTCTGGGAGAAGCCAAGAAGAAGAGAAACAGAAGTTGATTTTTAGAGAAGAGGGTTAGAGGTGATAATTTTAAAAACCTTATTAACTCAGAAAAATGACACTGAAAAAAAAAAAAAAAAAAAAAAAAAAAGAAGGTGATGCCATACAACCTCAGACAAGAACTCAACATAATAGTGTGTTTGTTTGGTGGGGGAAAAAAAAAAAACACCCAGGAGTGCCTGCCGCCCTGACCCATGACTGATGTCAATAAAACCTCTTTTTCCTTTCCAACTCCCCTCCCTTCCCAATCAGCACCCTCCTCTTCTTCCCTTTTTCTCCACTTTCCACCTCTGCACCCCTCCCTATCACACAGCTTTGCCAAGTCCACATCGTTGGTAACAAGGGTGTAGGTTCTTAACATTCATCATCGCTGAACTCTGAAACTTTATCAGCTCCGGAGAGCGGCGCCACAGCCCCGGCCCCGGCTTTCTCGGCTCTCAGATAGGGCCGATAACGCACTGATAGATTACAGCAGATTGTTTTACTTCAGGGGACACTGCTGCTCCTAATACTAATACACAGACAAGAGGACTCACTGGTGATGGAAGGGGGAGGAGGGGGCCAAAGGGGCACTAAGAGGTAAGGGCAAGGAAACCGTGATGAGCTGCAGGAAATTATGGCCGATGTCTGATACGTTTTCATCCTGCCTTTCCAATCATTTGTGTAAATAAATAATCTCACAAATATGGCAGCTTGATGTTCTTAAAATGGGATGATACGCAAATGATGTGCCATTTCAAAAGTGATGAGGGGCTTCACCAGGAGACAATTCTGTAACACAAGGACCATTTTCTCTGTTTCTCCACCTCAGTAGCTGTCTGTCTCTCGGTCCAGAAAGACAGTTTACCGCTTAATAAAACCTTTCTTTCAATACGAGATCCTAATCTCAGCTGGAATAACCTCATAAAATCTAACCTTAGAAAATAAGATATATAACCTAATACAATATCTTTCCTAAGACATTAAATTAATGGTTTATCACTCTTTATTTCATTTCATTAATCTTCCAATGGTATTCTTTCATTTCACTTATGGATTTTTCCAGTCTACAGGTACACTCCATCGTGATAAAAACGGGTGATCCATTATTGTATAAAATTACCATTAAATATCAAGCACCACTCATGCAGATGAGATTTAACTTTTCAGAGTTAAAGCTTCACCAGGCAGGTTCACATCAAAGCAGCAGGCAGCATGGCAAATATGCCATCTAGCTGTGTATCCAACTAACAGCAAACTGTTTACCTTCATCACAAAAATGCATCTTCCCTGGATGTTAGAATTTACCGAATTTAAGCTGTCTACTTACTCTGCAGAAGATTATGCCTAAAGACGCTCTAATACCAATTCTTGTACGTGGGAATAGGATAGGATATCGGCTGATGCTGAGTACCAGTCTATTACCACTCATTTTAGAAAATGTTTTCCCTTGTTTTTAATTATACTTAGTTGTAGCTTGTATGATTGTTAGGTGATTGCCACTCCCACTTCTGTAGGACAGTGTCCAAAGCATCCCAATCTCAACACATTCATCTCCTGCATGTCACACAAAACTACATGAACATTGGGCCTCCATTTTTTAAAGGGGATGTTCCCTTAATTGTTTCAGCACTTGACTTGCAAGCAAACTTCGATGTGGATCTCGTGCCCAATGTGCTGTTGAAAATATGAGCCAAATGTCCTTTGTAAAGCTGACTGACCATACTTCTTTTAGCTTGCATGAAATATGTTCAGTCACACTCTCATTCAGGTTCAGAGACGCATTTCCAACCTACCAAAGAGAGTTAGCTGCTGGGTTCCTCATTGCCTCCTTTGACTTAATAAACTCCTTACCCCTCTTCATCTGATGACTCAAATAATTAATAAGTTTGCTTGTTTTACATTTAGGTACCTCTGGAAAAAGAAGCTTTGCAAACTGAACATTCCACTCTAAAATAATGCCATATTGCAGATATAATGCCAATGCTATGTAGCTAGCTCAGACCACAACATCTCCACCTGCCAACTCAAAACAGGAAGTACCAAGGCAGTATTAGGTAACTTCAGGTGCTCGCTTTCAGAGCACTGAGGAAGAACTGGGTTATGTAAAATGATGTGGTATGAGCTGGTGCATAGACAAATACTCACAGATCCTGATATCCTATTTTTTGGCAGAATCAGCGAGTATTCCTGATGCTATTGGAACCTGAGAAACGAATTGCTACTGTGCTGCACCCCAGATATTGAAGGGCTATGCACCAACTAGAGTTTTCTGTTCAATTAATTTAACAAGAAAGGTGCCCCAGGAGAAACAAACCTTTGCTGTTTGTGTTCTTTTTTTTTAAATTTGTGGTCACAAAGTTTTAGTTGGTCTGGTAGGTCACAGCAAACCCGAGCCTGTCCCCTGTCCTCTGCTCTTGACCAGTCAACATTTTGAGGCTACAGTACCACCAGTTTTCATGATTGAAGAGTTCAAGACCTGGTTCTTCATTAGGCATAAACTCTGAACCAGAACTGGAACCTCTTTGAAGAACATGTGTTTTGTATTAAGCTGGGCCAAGCTGAATTTTCTGACACACTTTCTTTCTGATATGCTCTGAATATACCTCAACCATGCCTCTTCGCTTTATACAGAAAATACATTGGAAGCTATTTGTTGCATACAGGCTGTGAGCGTTTATTGTGGGTAAGTAGAATTGTTTAAAAAAAAAAAAAAGTATTTGCATGAATATTTTACCAGATTAATTGTTTTCCCTTTGGAGATTATTTTTGAATTTGAATTCTGAACTGAATGAGGGTAGGACTGAAAGATTGATCCTTTTTCTTTTCTTTTTTTTTTTTTTTTTTTTTAAATCGAAACTGTAATTTTATTTGATACCATTACAAAATCGTAAAGGTCACAATTATTATTTTAGCTCCTCAAAACTGATATTTTTAAAATTATTTTCTTACTACTTGAGGCAATACAACTAACTAATGTGCTAATATCTGTAAAGTACCTTTATCAACAGTAAAATGAATGTGGAGCAAGAAAGACGCACAGAGGTAGCGCTGGTCTTGCCCAAAAAGAAATATTTCAGTTAAGTAGTGAAAAATAAACAGAAGCTTGGCTTTCAAAGAGCATGTTGCTAATAAAATTGCAAATGTCATTTATGTCCAAAATATCACAATTAAATAATTTACCCAATTTGTTCAGCCACAGATGTGGAACAAAGCTTTTGATGTTGTGGTGATTCAGGTAACTGTGACCTGTGACAATTCAAAAACATTCTGTCAACATAAAAGTGATATTGAAGCAAGCACATTAGAAATAACAAAAGACCACATGAGGCTGGACTGATTTAAGCTTAATTATGTTCAGCTGTATTAACAAATATTTCATGCTGCAGCTTTTGTCCTCAGTAGAGACCAGGATTTAATTTTGATCCACAAACAGCAGTTTTTACACATGGCAAGAGAGAAAAAAAAGAGGAAATCAGACACCTGATATTCTCCCTGTGAACATTGTGTAAGCAATCAGAATCAATAAGGTAAATTATATTATGAGAAGAGCGGATGAGCACACAAACACAAACACACAGAGACTCAGCTGGGAATTCAGAGCTATTGTGTTAAGCACAGGAGCAATTAGGGATTCAGATGTAAAGTGGGGTCAAACTGCTGACCCGGCTGTCTTCATTCTTCTGCTGGGACACCACCAGACGGCTCAGTGGCACAAGGCAGCCAATCATGGTGCCTAAGTCCCGCCACGGTTGTCGACGGCGATGTTTGGGCCTGTCATTGTGGAAATCCAAACCTGTCCGCCACTCGTTTGTGTCTTTCTATTAGAAGCAAATTGAGAACTGTGCTTATCTGGGCCTACCAGAATGTGTGTGTGCATGGAGGAGTGTTTGCATGTAATGAATTGGTGTCATGGAGGGCATAAGGAGTTAAATGAGGTCTAATCTGCTAATAGCAAGCAATGGCAAGAAATTATCAATGCACAGTTTGCACACAATGCAAAAACCTTTTACACAAAAAAGAGAGGGAAAAAAACACACAGAAACACAAATAACGTCATAAAAAACACTTGCAAGGAGGAAAAAATAGCTCCTCCATGTATTGGTTTTAATATCGGCGTCAACATTTTATCAGCCAACCCCCATGAATAATCTGCACGGTAATTTCTTTCTTTCTCCCCTTTTTGTTCCTGGCATTTTGCTGGAGCAAGATAAGGGCTAAAAAACAACAGAAGGGCTCACAGAGTGAAAAAAGACAGATAGATAACATTGATATCAACTCCTACACAAGGCAGTCATTCTGTTATCTGGGCTTTTTATCACAGTTTCGTCCCCCCCACCCCCTCCTATTTTCTTTATTTCTTTCTCGGCCTACCACTCCTCATTCTTTGTGGACTTGCTGGACAAAAATAAATAAATAAAAATAAAAAGAGAGCTGCCCTTAAAAAGTTAAACTCGGGTTTTGGTATCAAATTAACCTTTATGGTGATTTTCTGCATCTTCAGCTTGGTTGAAGCGTTAAATGCGGCACCATATGCCGATGACTGAACTGGCCACATATAAGCAAAGCAGACTGTAGGCAGGGTAAGAAAATATATTTAGATAAGTAATCTTGTGAGGTGGGAGGGGAGTTGCTTATTAGCAGACACAGACAGGAAGATTGGTTGGCAGAGGCAGACACACTCACATACACACAATCTTGTCCCAGCCTACACTGTAGCCATATTTCTGAGAAAAAGAAAAACTATTTCGCTTGCAGACTTATCATTGCTCTGTGTCAGACAGAAAAGCCTCTCTGGGTCTAATCTATCAAGGTCAGCTAGTGTGGCCCCAGCAAACAGCATGTTGTTCCATCCCGCTGCTTCCTGCTGGAGAGCGCGACATCTGACTGGCTCACTGCAGGGATGACTGACCGACCCGGTGACTGAATGGCTGTAACACAAGCTGAGCAGGCTTCTCGTGTAGTCATGGTACATAAGACTTGGGCTGGAAGGCGTGTTATAATCTTTAAACTGAAACAAAGCCACAGTGTGGGTGATGTACACCTGCATCCCACGGGCACCTGCAACCGTTACTGAGTTGTATTTTCACCGGACATGGCTTTCCCTTAAAGAATTTCACTCATTTTCTTTTGTAAGTAGGATAATATAACTAAATACAATCAATATTACTTAAAGGGGAAAACAAAACTGACTATATCTCAAGACTTTTTTTTTTTTTTACTATTACAAGCCCTGTCAACAAGCTGATGTATCTTCCCAGAATAAAAGTTTTAACACTATTTACCGGAAGATGTATTATCCTTGAAAACAAACAAACAAACAAAAAAACAAACTTACTTTCTTTTATTAGGAAAATAATGATAAAAAAATAGGTTTGGTGATGTACACCAAGTCACACCTACACTTGTACATTTACTGTAACTGCCATCTCCCATGACATGCACCTCACATATACCACATCAGTCCAATCAAGCAATATCATTCAGTTATTCCACATATTAAATCTTTCTAACAGTTTGATCAATCGACAGCACATGACTGTCATTAGCACTAAATGTGACAGACTCAGAGCTCATTTACAACATGTGCCAGACTAGCCGATTGATTCTTATTAGCTTAAGTAGAAATAGAAAAGGTGAATAATGCAGTGAAGACATGTTCCCAGTTCTGAGGGACATTTGGTGCTCATCAGTCCCATGTTTCCAGTATTTCAAAGTTAACATGACAGTTTAACATGCACGTAGGAGTCAGAGGTCACAGACAAGGTAAACAGTCGTCTCAAACTCAGTCACGAATTCTTCAGCAGGGAGAACACAAATGGAATACCTTTCAAAATAAAAGCATTCTCCAACTACAGAGGAACCTGGAAAGCAGATGTCACCTGCTCTCATTTACAGATTAGTCCAACTTTAACCTTGAATTATTTCCTTAGATTATCACATCATACAATTTGTTATCATTGAGTTGGTAAACATATTTCACCCAGTGAGCGCCTCAGAGGAATAATTTAGAGCAGCCTGTTGTCCCATCTCAATATAAATACACAAGTGAGCTCTAGTGGGTGATCTTCAACTATCACAGAGTATTTGTGTCTACAGTCTCAATGTAATGAGGTAAAGAATCTATCTTTGAATTATAATTAAACCTTCTCCAAATACGCTGGAAATCCAACTAGAGTTAGTCAATAGTGTCTAAGCCAGTAAAACCAAAAACTTAGGTTTACTGAGAAAAAGCAGAAAATCAGCAACACAATCCTGATTAAGGGTGAAAGAGAGGAGGGGTGATGACGGTGCAGATGACAGATTTCTCCTCAAGAGGGAGAAAAAAAAGGGGAGAAAGAGGTGAGAAGAGGAGGTAGGGGGACAGAAGTTCAGTTGGACAGACAGAGAGCTGGAAAGCTCAAGATAAGAGAGGGGAGGGTGATAGAGGTGGCTGGTGTGTGAGTCTGTGTGTGTGGTGGTGGGGGGGTGGATAAAAAGTAAATCGGTTAGTGGATTTGGATGCAAGGAGCATATCAATCGGCGATCTTTTCTGGTATCAAACTGGAGTGATCACTGATAAAAACTCAACCTGGAAACGGGTTCATTGGGCTGCCAGTAGGTGTGTGTGCCTCCAATTTCTATTCAACTCTATGTACCCTCATCATCATCATCAACATCATCATCGTCCTCTAGCTACTTTTGTTGCCTTTACAGTGAGTCACAAAGCCAGTAATACATTTTTTTCCTACTTGGGCTGGTCCCAATGGCCACTCTGTTTTAACACAATCTACAAATGTGACACTCCTCCATGTCTTCCTCTAGTTGTAGGACCATTACACAATTTCTCAATCCCTACTCTCCATCTACCTGCACTTCATCTCCCTCCTCCTCCACTAAAAAATAAAAGAAAACGCTTGACAAAAGAGAAGTGAAAAGAGGAGAGGGTTTTTCTTCTTTCTGCTGTGCCCCACCCTTTTCTAGATAGAGAGAGAGGGAGAGGAGAAGAAGAGGGAAAAAAACATAATTTATCTGTGTATTATCAAGAAAGGCAGACACTTTAATCAGTCAGCTATGAAGTCAGTATTTCCATTCTTATCTGTCGCAGGAGTGGAAATGGAGAGGAGATAGCGTTCTGGGAGCCCATCGGTGGGCAGGAATGATAATGGGGGGGTTGAGGGGGTGAGAGAGGGAGGGGGGAGGCTGGGCTAGGCTATTGGACCGCTGTGTCAGCGCTATCTGCACCCATTATCAACTGCGTTATCAGCCCTACCATCAGCCTTGCTGTAATGGGGCCAGTTCAACTTTCCACATTATCATAGCGCCAAGACCTGGTTCGCCAAGACCAGGGGTCTGACTGGAGACAGAGGGGGAGAGAGAGGAGGCAGAAAGATCGAATGAAAGAGGGGGCGATAGAGAAGTGGAGGTGAAATGGTGAAGATAGAAAGTAGAATTTGAAAAAAAAACAGCAGAGGGTTGAGAGGAATTTAAAAAGAAGGAAAAAATAAAATGAACTGATGGAAAAGCTGTAAGGGGAGAGACATGTGAAGAGGGCTGAATGATGCTCAAGTTAGAAAAAAATAAAAAAAATCATTCTAAACTTAAAAAACTTCCTATCACTCTCATGTTCAGTCATATGGCATTGTTACAACTACACTCTGGAGACGCGTTTACAATCCAACTTCCTGCCTCTGCTGGCTGTTAAGTTATATTAGATCAACACGCCCATAATAAATGAACTTCCAACAGGGATTCATTAATCTGGAAGATTACACAAAGTTGGTTTTATAGCTCCAGCTTCATCTTTGTCTCGATCAAAAGGAGAAATGAAACAACGCATAGAGATTTTAGCCAGTCATGTAAAAACAGGCCGAGAGTAAAACTGCATGTCGACAGTATTTAGTTGTTAATGCAGCTAATACTCACCATTTTTAATGTTTAACCACCGCCATCACCAGCAGAATCACCCACATACGCCAATGTTATGTTTGTTGTTTGAGAGTGGATCGAAAAGAATTAACATCTAAATTACGTGAAATTGTAATTAAATGGATCTTCAAGATTGTATTATTTTCCCCAACCTTTTAAGTGAATAGGGATATTCTTGACATTTATTTAAAATAAAACTGGGCCTCAGATTTTAAGTTGTGGACAATAAGGCATCACAATTTTTAGGTCCAAGTATGGATCATGTTCACCATAATGCAACTAGGTTACTTTTCTATTACTCTGTTTTTGTGCTCTTAAAGTTCATGCAGGAAAAAAACAAAAGCAAAGTTTTCAAAGTCAGGAAACTCCTCATGAATGGAAACCAAAATAACAGTATTCTCTGTTGCTGAATTTGAAAGAAAATATTTAATGAGCTTACAATATAAATCATTCTAGGTCCCTTTGCAGAGAAAAGTAAACATGTTTGATGAAAGTTCAATTAAATAAAATCAAACAAAGTCCAATTACATTTTGGTTTTGGTCAAATTTAATCAAATTTGTTGTGATCCATTCAAAATCCAGTTCATAAAAATCTATCAAATTCATTATAATTGTTCATATAATACCAATTACAGAAGAGCCGCCCAACTAAATGAACATTTGATTTGATTCCATTTGGTTCCTCAATAATAATGTGATTAAACAAATATCTTTTAATTGATCTACTCTCTGCATTAATCTTAAAAACAAGACCACATGACTGTCATCCTGTTTTTAACTCGTTAAACTATTCAGTTAACCATTCACACCATCTTTTAAGAGTATATGTATAAACTAATCCTAACTTCTTAAATGAGTTATAAAAATGAAATTAATATCTTTTAAGTTTGGACAACCAGTTGCACAAAACAAGGCAGATGTCTTTTTTTTTTTTTTTTTTTTGGCTGAGCAGGTTTTGGTGTATTTTAAAAAAAAAAAAATTACACATTTGAAAGACCCAGACACAAGTTAAAAATTATTGTGTCTTTAGCTGTGACTCAATAAAGTGCATATTTACTTCTCTTTTACACTGTTCTAGATAACTTTAAAGTACTAATATTTCAGAATAGAAAGCATGTGAAAGTATCTGTGCTTCTTCTAATACAGTCAAAACAAAGACAACACAGCACAAGTCAGCAACATCACAAGCTGCTGTATAGAGAATATTCTTAATCATGAGTCCTCAAAGTCCCTTTATAATAACAAAAATTCTAAAAAAAAAAAAAATACATATAAATTAAGAATACCGTATTTTGCGCACGAAAAGACGCACCGCATCAAAAGGCGCACCTTCAATAAATGACGTATTTTAATTATTTTT
>JAOWBL010000021.1:14023016-14035224 GCA_028564865.1 Zenarchopterus dispar | reverse complement strand
GATGGATGGATGGATGGATGGATGGATGGATGGATGGATGGATGGATGGATGGATGGATGGATGGATGGATGTGTTTGGGGCTCTTCCAGCCTTCAGTGATAGTGAGTTTGACTGGCTCTCTTGGCTCTCTGGCCACAGCTCCCCAGACATGAGAATATGAGGAGTTTTCTATAATTCAGCCATCTTCTGTGGCACAAACAAACCAAGAAACATAACAAAAAGACTGTGATATTTTCTAACACTTCATTCAATGATTATGAAAGCAAATAACTGCTACATTTTATATTAAATATCAGAAATAATTCCTTGTTGAAGTCTATGATGGAATCCTTCGACCTCTCTCCTTATTTGATAACAGCTGATTAAAGTGGCTTAAACTTTACAGTTTTTTAAGGTCAGAGTGTCCTCCTATAGGTGTGGAGGATAAGGCTGAGATTTACTGTTTCAGTCTTGTTTCTCTTTACTCTTTTTACTGTCTTAAGTCGCCTCTCCCATATCAGTGTGCCCATATCACCGTTGTTGTAGCGCTGTAAAGTGACATTCAGTAGTCACAAGTGACAACCAGGATGTGAGTCTTTGGCTGACTTTTGTCCATATAGGACGGGAGACTGCAAGACTTAGCTCATGCCTCCTAAACACAATCAAATACTCCTTCAAATAAACTGACACTGATATCTGACATGAAAAAAAACCTTCTTCTTGCTGCTAGTATTAACATAGGAAAAGAACTCAAGCCTCAGTCAAATTTAGAAACATAAAAATAATGAACAACTGTGAAAATTATGTGAACTAAAGTTGGGGATTTGGGGGCCGCTCGGGGCCTGGGTTTGGTAAGGCACCTCACATGTAATACACACCATAGAACTGTCTGGCTGATTGCATGTTTATTGTGGATTTCATATTTAAATGATTATTTATCACAACCTCATCATTAATATATTCACAGAAAATGTGCAGATTTACAAATCTTATTTGTGTAAAACCTTAGGACATCATGTTATATTACTCAAATACAGTACAATCTGATTTTTTTTTAAAGAATAAACATTACTAATGAACATAAAACATTGTACAGAGTAAATTGGCAGCTGAGCTTGGGTTGTCCTGTTTGCTGTTTCCTTATTGAAGACTCTGAACACGGCCTTCATCGGCACAGAAGTGTGTTGTCCTCCTCAGAAACCCTTGTGTGAAGTCTCCAGTGAGCTGACACCACAGCTGCACATGGCAGAACCAGACCAACACTTCACATGAGAACGCAGGCGTCTTTGATTCTGGGGTTTGACATTTGTTATGATGTTTGCAAAATGTGCAGCAGAAAACATATCCTCTGGAGTTGAACATCAGCATATCAAACTGTTTGATGTTGTCTGCTTTTATTTATTTATTCATTTTCGGTCTGTGGCTTTGACTAAATAAATCATACATAAAACCTCCGTTAACAAGCTAAAGTTTATTTTGTAACAATATGGATGAATTCAAATCCAAAGCAGAGTTGACCATGCAGCAGGTTACATTACTTAGTGCTAAACTTCCTTCTCATATTGTAAAATAACCCCATGCCCAGACATGACATCCAGGATTCTCTGTTAAATTACAAAAATGTGTTAAACGTTAAATCATCCTGAATGAATCAAGATATCGTGTATTACACCAGCCTATATATGTGGCTTTTCCTAAACATTTGCGTGGAAGTAAAAGCATCACTGATACTTTATTGTTTTGTTGTTTTTTTTAAGCGTAATTTGCAAAGCCATGTACTCCGGAAAGTTGCTCTTTACGCATGCGTAAAAATGAAGGGGCTCCCTGTTGCTCTGTGCTGTCTGAGTCTGAAGTACGCATCCGCTTGTGTGAAAATAATTCTCTTCGTTGTGCTCATTTAAAATGCAGCACTTTGTCCGGGCAGGTGAGTGACAGGTAGGAGCGGAAAGGGAATCCGAGCTGGTACAAGTGATGCTGCCGAGCCCCGAGGACCAGAGAGGAGCTGAAGGCTGCAGTCTCCTCTGACGCATCCACGATGCTGCTCCGCGGTTCGTCTTCGCTTTTCGACAAGATGCTCTCGATTGTAAAACCTTTCGACTTGTCCGTTCTCGGAACGTTTGCTTTCGGTCTCTCCAGCTCCAGTGCGGCCAAGTTTGTGTTCCCAGCGCAGCTGACAGCGCAGAGCGGACCTCTCTCTCTGTCACCGAAAGACGCGCCGTCCATCAAAAGCGGGGACAGCCTCGGCGGGGGACACGGCTCAGGCTGAGGGTGGTCCGATCTCCTCCCCGCGGGCACATCCTGGTTTGGAGACACTCTGTGTCTCTGTGTCGAGGGGCTCTGGTGCTGGTTGAATTCGACAAGAACCGATTTTGCGTCTGGCTGCATTTCCTTCATCCCTTCATCATCTGTACCTGTCCTGGCGTGACTTTGATGCGCTAGGGAGTTATGAAGGTCCCTAGATGGCCCCGGGCCCTTACCACGCTTATATCCCACAGCTTTAGAGTCCAGAGCCTCAGGCTGGTTTTTTGTCTTCCTCTTTCTTCGGCGGTAGTTGCCGTTTTCAAACATATCCAGACACTTGGTGTCCAGTGTCCAGTAACTGCCTTTTCCCGGTCGGCCCTTCTCCCTGGGCACTTTGATGAAGCAGTCATTCAGAGACAGGTTGTGACGAATGGAGTTCTGCCAGCCCTGCTTGTTGTCGTGATAGAAAGGGAACCGGTCCATGATGAACTGGTAGATGCCGCTGAGCGTTGCGCGCTGCCCCGGCGCGCTCTTTATGGCCATGGCGATGAGCGCGATGTAGCTGTAGGGGGGCTTCTGCGGGGGCTCCTGGCGACCCGGCACGAAGCTCAAGGCGGCGGGCATGAGCCCCCCGCCGCTGTACCCTCCGTACACGTAGATCAGAGGGGGTCCAGAGAGGCTCAGAGCCGAGGATGGCACTCCGAGGGGCGCCAGCCGGCCGTGGTCGAGAGTCATGACGCCGGGGAATGTTGAGCCTGCTCCCGGATCGCCTCGCCGCCACTGACTGACTCTCCAGCCTCATGAGGGCCCCAGAAAAAAAAGGTTAATAATTGTTGTACGTTTGCTGTGTTATGTTGACTTTGCGCTGGGAAATAAATTGTCCATCATAAACAGTCGGCGGTGTTCTCAGCCCACCCACATTAATTAAAATTTCATTGCGCTAAAACTCCCTCAAGTTCCCCTCCTCTGCGCCACAGCCAATGAGGTGCCGGGTTATTCCCTCATCTGTTTATAGAATTAGTCGCTTGATAAGTCTGCCCACCCAGGTTGAATCAAGCTGTGTTTATTTGGAAAAATTTCCGGGCACCCAATACATAAACGCACTGATGTGCTGTTTGAAATATCACGTCCACCCCTGACGCTGAGAGCTGCTCACACAGAGAGAACAAGCAAACATCGCCGAGTCCTTTTGGGGAGTTGCTGTGGGATCACTTAAACGAAAACAAAGTGTATAAAAGGGGAAAGCGCTTAAACAATTTCTTATGAGCTGTGTCGGGCCCACTTGTGAACTCCAGTCCGACAAAAACGGGCAGGGAAGTGACCATTTTCTGCACCAAACACCAGAAAACTTCTATTCAGCTAATGTCTGGGGACACAGATGACTGACAGGACGATCACAATCACATTAATGTCGCTGGAGTAATACTTTTGCAGCAGGACTTCTAAAAATGTCTAATTATACAGCATCATGAGTACAAATGGTAATTACAACTCTAATATTAATATTTATAGGCATTTTCCTTTATTTGCTTTCATAAACTTCTCTCCCCTCTTAGTCTTTACAAGTATCCATGCATCCAAAGTCTCACCTGCTCCATGTAGATAACTGTTTTTAAGATATAGTCTAATACAAACAGCATTTGGAGGAAAGTGGTTGAATTCTTGAAAATGTCACAAAACCCTAAAGTGATCATTTCTAAAATTGTTTGAAAATGATTTAATTAATAGACATTAAATGAGCTGGGATAGGCTCCAGCAGACCCCTGTGACCCTGCTGATTCAGCGGGTATAGAAAATGGATGGATGGATAATAGACATCATAAATAAAGGCATTTGAAAGTCTTTGCTGACCAACCTCTGAAGAGAATCTTTAAACTGATGCAACTGCAACACACAGGAGTAAAAAGTCCTGGAAAAACCCATGGAAAAATGACAGTAGCATGCAAGATTTTAGACAGAAGACATTTGGATTGTTTGTATGTCCGTCTCACATCTGTACATGGTCAGAGAAACTCAACATTTCTATGCAGGGTTGAGTTTTGTCTTTGTGTAACTCTGGATCCAGCAATGCTGTGTTGACTGACAACAGTTCTCCAAGGTACTTCTGCTGCTACGTTGATCATGGTGACACATTAATTTCTCCTGCAGTGCTGCCAGAGGACTGAAACAACAGGGGGGTTGGCCTTGGCCTTTATGTGCTGAGATTTCCTCAGATTACCTGAATCTTTTGACTTTGATGTCAGTGTTTTTTGTAAGTTTGCATTAACCCATAAGAACCCAGACCCACTTGAGAAAAAGTACAGACAAAGTGGATGACATTTGTCAGGAACTTTCTGTTAAAGGCAGCATGACACCTAGGTCCTTATGGGTTAAAAAGATTTTTTTTTTTTTTTTTTAAATTGGCTGTTGAATCTCAGATGGAGTTTGGCACAAACTGATGTACCATCTGGTACATCTACATCTACCAAATCTTTGCTGGATGCTCCTTTTATAACCAATCCTGGCACCTTCCCCCATCAGGAATTAATTGCTAATTGCAAGAAAGCCATACGCTTTTCTATCTTTTTTTTTTACCACTGTCATCTTTAAGTTTTGCTTATATTTTCTAGATACAACAAAATTCATCAGTGAGGTTACTGAAGTGTATACTTTACAGAGTTGCAGTGTTTCAGAAAACGTCCCACCGTCTCTGTAAATGATGTTTGTGGTTGTAAAGAGAAAACCAGCGGTGTAAGGTCCGTCAGTGCTGGTGCTGATGCGGAACGACTTTCATTTAATTGTCCTTCGAGAAGCTGCAGGACAGTATTGCCTTACAAGGACAACATGGGCAGTTTAATATTTGTAGATGTGACCATGATGCTTTATATTATGTATTTTCCTGTTTATAGGTCGAAGGAGGATTATAACAACTTTACAAGTGCGCACAGCTGGTTCCTGCTTACATTAGGGATTCTGAGCTTTTCAGCGAATAAACTCAGAAGTTTTCGCTGTTTCTCTCCCAGCAGACGGTGATTCATTAACAAATTAAACTAAACTAACATATGAGTATCTGACATGTGCAGGCCACGGCAAGCGGCATTGATGATTTAACATTTTCACAGGAAATTCTTTCCATCTGGATTGCGGGACACGTTTTATGATCTATACTGATGCAGGAGCATTTATCTGCAGCTGCTGCAGCCCACACACATCATGAGTTATGTTTTAAAAGATGGCTTCTTAAAAAAAGAGAGAAACTCCTGCAGTCTTTAATTCCATAACACCAATTGTATTATTTGATCTATAAATTTCAGAAACCTTAACGCAACCTGCATAATAAAAACCTTCCCAGGCAAAATGTTGTATATAATTCAAACTAAACACAACCATTGCTGGGGTGAGTAAATTACCATAAATGCCCTTTCTAACAAATACAAAACAAAAAGTAGCACATTAAAATGGTCAAATTTAGTTTGGGGTTTTATTTAAAGGTCTAACAAACAGTTGAAGCTTTAAAAACATAATTTTATGTATATCACTTCATATTTAAGGTTTCACAGGCCTAAAACACATCAGCTGCTTAACAACATGAATCAAGTTTAGAAACAAATTTAAATCCATAAAAGTATTTAATAAAAAAAAAAAAACAGATTCTATGTAAAAAGATTCTATACACCGAGACACTAAGACGAATATGAGTAAAACTAAAAATGATTCAAAATGAGAAATGACAGACCTTTCCAAAGGCTTTTGGAAATAGAAGTGTGAGCCAGGGAACCAGTGAAGGAAGGTGAGCACAGAGGTAATGTGCCTCTTTTTCATTGTTGTTTTTCTCCGTAATGAGTATGAATTAGCCAGAGCTGAGAAGCCCCTAGTGAGCAGCTGAAGAGCTGGAAAAAAACACAAATTAACATAATAACACAACCCAACGCAATAACAGGTTTGACTTTAGTAGCAAAACTAATCTAATATTGCTCCCAGATTCCTTCAGCCTGACTCAGACTGATGTGAAAAACCTCTTTTCTGAGATTAGTGACAACCGGTTGACAAAAACGATCTTGAATTCGTCACCATAGAACTTTGGACAATCTTTAATCATCCAGGACTTAATGTGAAAGAGCCAAGTTGTGACTTCAACAAGGTTGCTGGGATCTGTGGGTTTTTATCAGCCATCTGAGGGTGTTGCTGTAAAAATATGATAGCGCTGCTTATGATAGTGTTGAAGGAGGTCTGTGGATAGAAAACAGGAGGAGATCTAGAGCTGATCCATGTGGAACACCTCCACTCAGGTGAGAGCAGAAGGTTAAACTTATTCATGATGACAGAAGAGCTTCTGTTGTAGTAATTTGAGCTTATATTCTCATCACTGATCAGGTCTCTATATCACATAAGTGGCTCTATATAATACAAGTGGTTGTGTACATCAAGGAGCTCCTAATTCTACCACAATTAAAGCCAAAGTCTACAATCCTTTTTTAAGTCTTTTTAGTTTTTTTTCTTGTTTTGATCAGCAGTTTGAAAACGTTTTGTGTCTCTTTACAGTCACCTTTCACCTACTGTGTTCCAATTTGCATTTAGCAACTTATTGCATAGATTTTTTATACCTACTTGTGGTCTTTTTTGAGCATATTCTTTATCATTTTGCAACTCTAAGCCCTCTCGTCCCATTTTTTAGTTACTTTGGGTGTCTATCTTTCCATTTTGAAGATGATAGGTGTTCTTTTGCAAGCTTTCTAGTATTTCTTTTTTCCTCTTTGCAGCTGTGTTGCATCTATTTGTGTTTATTTTGTGTCTCTTTGGAATTGTTCTCCATCTCCAGGCCTTTTCATTTTCTTTGTGTGTGTTTAATGTCTCTTTCCACCAAGCCGTGGTTCTTTTGTGTGTCTTTATAGCCATTTGTTTGCAGTGGTTTCACATGTTTGTCTCTATTGAGACCCTTTGGTCTCTTTTTAGTTTGTTTTCATTTCTATTTGGTCACTTTGGACACTTTCTGCACACAGTAGTAATGTTGAATGTTTAATAATGCCTTCATGTGCAGAGAAATCCCCAAGTTTCATTTGACACTTTGAAAATAACAAGACTGGCTTCTACTATTTTCTGCTCTCTTAGTACATTTTGAGGTTTGACTTGAGAGGCAGGGAGTTCATTGAGTTCTTCCTGTCTTGGAGAACAGAGGATGGCAACCTTTGTTAAATTAATTAAGTCACTTTTTCCATTCTTTTTTTTTTTTTTTTCCCTACCTGCATTAGTGCTATTCAGGGCTGTGCAGTCTATCTCAGCTCTCACAGGGCCAGAGGCAGGGTACAGTCTGAACAATCAAACTCAATTTTTGTATTTAATCCAAGATTTAATATGTGTTGTATCTAGTGACACCTTCTGGACAGAAAAGAGAAAAAACCAACAACTCTGTTGTGTGTTATCTGTCCTGTTGTATTCTGTTAAAATGTATAAATAGTAAAATAAATGGGACATAGCAAAGAAATATTTATCCTTAATGTTCTATGATTAAAAAAACACTACAACAACTTTCAAAATTTAAAAAAACAAAAGGAATGTAATCCCTTTCAGTGGATTAATTATTAACAAACTGTGTTTTTCAGTGTTCATTGTGCACAGCTGAAAATCCACAGGAGAGCCTTGATGATTCTACTTTAATTCAGTAAGTGAAATGTTCCACTTTACTTCCAATCGCTTCAATTGCCTTTCTGTTCAATTATTCATGCAGCTTTAGACTATGAATGACTTTTTTTTTTTTTTGACTGTGCTTGTTTAGTTTAAAATCTATATTTGCAAAGAGACATTCAGTCCATCGAGATGTTGTGAAAACGTGTCCACCGTGAATTAGCAGAGATGGAAATCAGTACCTGAGGCTGTCAGTCCGGAGAACACTCTCCTTATCATCTCCAAGTCCAAATTTCAGGAGTACAAAAATAGACTTTTGGCTCATCTACATACACGGGGAGAGGGAAGAGAGGATCTCCAGCCTGACCTTGACACTGGACAACAATCACTAGTGGACCACTGAAGAAGGCACAACAGAGGGTGTATTTCCTAAGGATGCTCATGAAGAACTGATCCAGGAGGAAGTGAAGCCTTCTTCAGAGGATCTAGGCTTTTGTGTGCTGAGTGCGGCATCCCTGTGGTTTGTCAGCTGCAACAGAAGGGAATGCGCTCCAGAGGATCATTGACACAAATCCCTCTTATCTTGTTCAGATTGCAACAAAGCAGGCCGGAGAAAATGTGACCACTCATGGACCTTTGAATACCACTGAAATCACACATCCACTACTCACGCTTGTTTGTATTAAATGACATACTTCAGAACCTCTGACTGGTGTGTTTGCTGCTCTCTTGGATTTCCAGTTTCATGTCCAAACTGCTCGGCGCTGGACAAACTTCTGACCTGCTGATGGCTCACATGGAAACGCACTTGCCAAACGGTGTCCAGCTGCCTCCTCGCCACTGATGATCGTTGCTGTCAATGTTTTTGTTTTTCTCATCACTGCTTCTGTAGACATTTCTTTCAGTGTATTTTAACCATTTTCCTGCAGATAAGTCCACCACACACCATGCCTCTAATCTGCAGAGATTTGGTCCTCAGAACGAGCATCCCACAGCTCCTTAAATCTGTTGTCGTTTTAGTTTTTTTGCCATCTCTTTCCCCAAATTTGCTGCACATCTGAATGACTGAGAGTGACCTGAACATTTGTGCTGCTCTTATGTGTGCAAGAAACTGTTGTAACATCATCTGGTCACAACTCATTAAATGCTTCTTGTACCAGGGGAAGTTCGCAGGTCAAGGAGCTGAAAATTGTGCACTCTCAGCATTTTGGTTGCATTCAGGTAGACCTCACCTTAGAGCTGAGCTGTAGTGCTGCATTTGTCTGAGGGTCTAAATGAGTTATGAGTTTAAGTCTGGATTCTGCTGCTCTGATTCTGCAGCAGAATTTAACCCTGGGTTGAATGTCAAATTGTACGAAAGCTGAAACAAGGGGAGATTTCAGACGAAACAACAAACTGATTTATTTAGTAGTTTTTTTACTGAACCTGAGCAATATTACCTTTTTGTTTTTTGTTTTTTTTACCAGTGTCTGAAAACCCTTCAAACTCACATGGCTTCACTTTATAACTACATTCTTCACTGAATGTTTTTTTCATGCTGTCTTTTTTAAACATGACTTAATGTTTTCATAGTCGAGTGTTTAACAACTCTAAACCTAAAGAGAACCATCAAATCTTTTGTTAAATAATTACATCTACAAATCACTGGAAAACCTGTAAATATGTCAGTGACTTCTCAACTCACCGTGACATCTTCAAACATCTTTTTAATATATGTGTCAAAGGAACAGATTATCCATACCTGAGCAGTTGGTGACAAAAAAAAAAAAAAAACAACAATGACAGGTGTTTATCAAAATAGTTTCTGTTCAATTTTTTCAGAGGAGAGTGAAAAACACAAAGATGCCCAGTCCCCATCAGGTGTTGTCTGGGAGAACATTCGTCTTCTTTGGCTCAAGCAGATACTTCACGGCCCAGTGCAGCAAAGATTCAGGGACTCTGAAGCGACTGAAATCCTGCAGATTCTGCCCAGACACCTTGTAGGAGTAACTAAATGGCTTGCCGTCGCTGTGAGTGTCAGGTGTCTTTCTCTGGGCGGTCTCTGTGCCAGTCTGTGTGGGATTGCTACCCTCTTCAGTTCCAGAGGATCCCGCCTGACTGTCAAAGAGCCACGATGGAGGGCTCTCGCTGAGCTCTTCCCGCTCCTTGATTGTGGTGAGGGCTTGTGGTGTGGCCTCACATCGCTTCCTCTTTGGTTTTCTGTAGCTTCCCTGTACAGTGCCTTCCATGTCCCTGTGATCTTTGTCCCAAGTGGGCAGGTTCTGCTGTGTTGTGGGGTTGTGATGTTCGTCTGGGGCAAGTGATTCTGGTGGACTCTTGTGGGTTGAAGATGAAGGGGTCCTGGAGAAGGTGCTTGGCTGTTTCTGGTAAGGTGGGAAGGAGCTGGAGTTCTTCAAGCTATGGACAGAAAGATGTGTAGTGGATGCCATAGCAACAGAGTCAGGTCTGGATGTGGCAGAAGTTGGGCTGGGCGGAAGGAGGGTTGGTGATTCTTCTGTGGATGCTTCAGAGGATGAGGAGCTAATACATAGAGGGGGAAACATGTCCCAGGGGTTTGCTAAAGGCTTATCAATCATGCCTGTGACTATGTCTTTCTCAAACATGAAGTCCTCTACAGGGGAAGGTGACGTTTCACTGGCATCACAGACTCTCTCCACACCCACGGACATGGAGACTGGCCAGTCTACATCATCAACAGAAGGCTCTGTTGGCTCTGGAAGTTCACATACCTGAGGTATATCTACCTCTTTCTGTGTACTCGTTGCAGCATTTGCAGCCTGCTCTTCATCATCCTCAGGCATTGGTACAGTGAAGCATTTCTCACCTTTGTATCTGATCCTGTCCTGGTCAGAGCCCTTGGTGAAGCTGGTCAAAGATGTGCTGTAAGTGGAGGTTGAGGGTTGCGAGCTCTCAGCTTGGTGCCTTGCTGGCATCAGCTTCTCCTTGACATCATCCACCACAGTCTGCAGACAGTCCTTCTGCCACTCCCCCAGCAGCTCAGACAGATCCAGTCCACACTGGCTCCTCTGAGAGTCCTCCTGACCCAGAAGATCCTGCCATGTCTTGCAGATCTTCCCTCTGACAGAGGGCAGAGTAGTGCAGCAGGGGGTGTTGTTTTTTACTGGACCAGCTGCAGTTGTAGCCAGCTCTCCCACCGCTAAGAAGAACCGGCATTTACTCTGCTCCGGGTTCATGTGAAACTGCAGCCGGTAGTTCTGAATGATCACAGTGGTGTTGAGCAAGCTGGTGAAACACTCGCGGTCCTCCTGCTCCTGAAGATGCTCCCAGGCCGATGCAGTGAGGACGGCGGGGACCTGCAGCACCCCGTCGGACAAGAACAGAAGCCCCGTGGGACCGTCGTAGCATCCCGCCTGGGACAGGGACATCTGACCCACGCCGATGACGTGAGCCTTCAATCGTCCTCGGCTGCTGCTGTCGCCGTCGCCACTTTCCTCCTCTCGATCGCCATAACTCAGGATTAGACTCTCAATCCAAGGAGTCACTTTGCTTAGAGAAGGTCGAGGCATGTTTGTAGTTTCAAAACTTTTCTCAAACAAACTGTTCCGGCGTTCAAAGGTTCCACGACAACATCACCGCGGGAACTTTTGACTAAGGGACCCGTACTTCACGACACCTCCTGAACCGTTAACGGCAGCTTTTATAGCTTCCTTTCGTCTGGCACACCACTCTTAACGCATACGTTATTTAGTTAAAACATAATCAAAACAAAAAAAGTACAAAAAGCCCCAAGAAATCCTTCTAAAACAACTGTCTTCTCACTAGGATGTTATGGTGGAAACTACGTTGCCAACAGCGTATGTCAACTCCTTCAAATTAAAAGCATACATCTTTATTGTGAGTTCTTTCATAGGCTCCTATGGGCAAGAATGCAACACAATATTAACAGAAAATTATTACCAGTTTTATTATTCCTTTGACAAAGATTTATCAAGAGTGGTGTGTGATTAGAACCGGTCACGAGGCTTTTATTGACACCGGAATTACTTTTCAGTAGTAACTTCTGTGAGAAACGAATGCATGACGGCAGCGTTCCATTTCGTTCAGACCCTCATTTTTAAGGTTGTAGAAAACAGAAAACAGATCACTCTTGTTCATCACAGTACAATAGAAAATACACAAATTTAAATCCAAGGTGTGCGTATAAAAATTTGTAAATAAATTTGTACTCTTTAGCAAAGCTTTAACGTATCCCGTTGCAGCAGTGTTTGTTTGGGCGCTTTCCGCTTAGTTGGTGAGACGTTCAATGTTCTCGTAAGAAAGAAAGTGCAACAAGAACACACACACACACACACACACACACACATATATGTATGTATATATATATATATATATATATATATATATATATATATATATATATATATA
>JAOWBL010000021.1:13998494-14012416 GCA_028564865.1 Zenarchopterus dispar | reverse complement strand
AAACCTTTAAAAACTCACCTCTGTTCATTCTAATTGTCTATTAATTAATTTGTTTCCATGAAATAAACTTGGCAAAGCCCACACAGTGTCATTTGGTCCTAAAAAGGCTGAGATGTAGCCTTCTTCTTTTTCTTCCTATAATAATCTGGGATCTTTGTGCGTCTCCTCACCAATCACAGACTCTCGCTGAGCTGAAATGAATCCAGTAAATACTATCAGCCATACTAAGACTTTAAAATTTCCATGTATCCTAACCCTAACCCTAACCCCTAACCCTAACCCTAACCTCAGTTTGAGTCTGATTATTATTGTTCCTAATTCATATCATTGTTTCTCAGTTCAGTGTAAAAGATTACTTATCCAAGTTTCTTTGAAGCCAGAGGTTCTTTGAAGGTTTTATGGTAATTCTTTAAAGCATGTTTTAAAACAGCAACAAAATAATTGTAAAATATTTGTTTTCATTTCATTTGAAGGAATATTTGCTCACCATGTAAAAGCAGTTTGCCGCCTTAAGGAAGCCCAAAGAGCTAAGAAATTGCTAAATGTGCTCTGTGCTGCTTGAAATCCTGCAGGAGGAGTTGCAGACTGTAAACCGGGATTATTTGGCAGAAATAAACAATACCGGTAAATTTGTGGGTTCCGCCCACTCTCTGTAAAGATTATTAATATGCTTCTCTTAAAATGAGATGGAAATGAATTATTCTCAATTGTAAGTCTTCAGAGATGACTTGCTTGCAACTGATGGTTCAGATTAAAAAATGGTTTACATAAACAGGAAGTGTAAAATGTTGGAGGGTCTCCTATCAAACAAAGTAGAAAACAAAGATCAGATCACATTTAATGGTGCATTAGAGCAAACCACAAAGACGTCGTCACTACCAGAAACAGAAAACCAGCGAACTCCAAGGAATTAACATGTTGGTTTATTGCTACTCTACTTCTTAAATGTAGATTAAGGGATCCTGCTCAATTTCTAACTTAGAAGCTTTTTATTATATTCATGACATTCACAGATGAATACCTCCTTATCGTCCTCTAGTTGCTCGTCTTGTGGCTGCACTGTAAAAAAAAAAAAAAAAAGGTCTTCATGCACAGTCCTGGCTTCGTAAACTGGAACCAAACAGAGTGGGGGTAGCTTTTTCTCCAAACCAGAACAAATGGTGCTCCAGCAATCGCAGACCGAGGGAGGGTTCATGCTTGTACTCGTGCACATGTAGTGGAGGGAGGAGTAGGGGTTAGCTCTCCCTGTTATGTTGTGTGTTTTTTTTTTCTAAGTCATCCAGAAATCCCTTACCCTCCCTTTAAAAATGTAATCTCCAGTACTGTGAGTGCTGGTACTTTGGCTTATTGTCTGGTTCCTCCTTCCTCAGAACTTTGGGGGATCTGAAGTGTAAAAATCATGTATCCTAACTGAAGAAGGGCCAGGCTGCTGTAGATTTTTCCTCCATATCGATCCCCGTCTCAAAGCTACCTCAGAAAACCTCCGTGCACTATTACTCTCATAGACCAGCAACCTCCGGCTGACTTCTCACCAACTAACTTACATCACTTCACTTCCTCATAAAAGGTCATCAGTCTGTCAGCTTGGATTTTTTTTTTCTTTTTTTTAATTTGTGACTCAAATCATCATCTTCTTTTGGCTTTAGGGGTTGCCAGCCAACCAAAAAAATGATCAGCTTTTTCCATCTTCCTCTGTCTTCTGCATCTTCTGTCACACCAGCCTACTGCATGTCCTCTTTCACCACATCCAGAAACCTTATGTTCTTCCCGTTTTTTCACGAACAGATGAAAAGGAAGTGCAGTTGCCTTGTTTCAAGACTTTGCTCTGAACAGTTGAGCTCAAGTCCCATATGGACTGCTTACAGGGTGACTTCCTCCTTTTTTCAAGACGTACCTGTTACAAAAAAGGAGAAACAAAATCATGAGAGCACTGGATTATATATTGTTTCAGGTTGGAATTTTTTTCCCATAAGTTATTGACATAGAGATGAAAAAGCAGCCACTTCCCTCCAAATTCTGAGTGCAAGCGTGGGAAGGGACCATCTGTGTGTATGTTCAGAAGTATGTTGTCTGTTCACAGTAAATATAAATGTGAAATTGGTAAAGAATGTTACCATCTAAGCTTTGTTTTTGTTTTTTAATGGCAGAAATTTAAGTCACACCTTATTCGAGGTGTGACTGGTGAGACGAAAAATCCCCTTCCCAGGATTGTGCGTAGGGGTGAAAGACAAAAACTCCTGAGAAATGTGGCCCCAGATAGTCCCGTACGTAGACAAATCCTAGATCTGCCCGTGGCAACGCTTGTCCCACTCTGCAAACGCTGTTACTTGTGCTGTGATGTTCATCTTCACCAGCTGAGACTGATTTTACACTCTGTGGTGATGTTTTTAACTTTGGAGTCTTCCAGGACTTTGGGCTCAGTAGTGGCCTAATAGCTTCATCCTGGGCCGTCCATCATTTCTTTTATCAGTCACGTCATTGCACACGCGTTCCCTTTCCTTTAACCTGTCTGTGTGTTTTTACAGCGGTAATTGGGCCTCCACATCACCATGCATTACTTGTAGTGTAGTACACTTCTTTGCTGCTTGACACTTGTTTGACGTCTCTGCAGCGTTTATGACCTTCATCCTGAAGTTGGCATCAGAACTTCTCATTTGTTTCCTCACTTGTCCTACTTTGCTCGCCGCATTTGTTCTGCATCTGTCAACCCTGCTCCCCAAACTCTTATGAAATTAAGCTCCAACTATAACAAGCACATTTGGGTTGCTGGCACTGCACTACCAGTTGTTGTGGATCTAACAGTCTGGACTTTTAAAAGTCTAAAGCACAAATGTGGGACAGCCGAACTTTTTCACATGTATTTAACCTGACCTTAGTTTTGAGACAGTATGGTATTTAACCTGCTGTACCTTCTTCTCCTCATCATTCTGACTACTTCCTTCCCATTTATACACATTTTCTACCTGTCCACAGCTGAACTTCATTCCTGCTGCTGTCTGGCACACATCTCCACCGTTCCAGGTTTTCTTCCGTCTGCTCCCTGATCTCATTACACATTACAGTGTCATCCATAGACATCATAGTCCATGGATACTCCTGTCTGACCTGATCTGTCAACCCGTCTGCCACCGTGGCAGACAAAAAGGTGTTCAGGACTGATCCTTGCTGCAGCCCCACCTCCACCTGAAACCCTGCTGTAACTCCTCCTGCACACCTCACTACTGTAATGCTGTTTTCATACATGTCCTGTACCACTCCAACACGCTTTTCTGCCGCTTCAGACTGCATTATGCAATATGGCAATTCCTCCCGCAGCACTTTGTCAGAGGTGTTGTCTAAATCTAAAGCAGGTATGGTGTAACTCCTCTTGACGTTCCTTGTGCTTCTCCATCAGCATTCTCAAAGCAAAAACTGCATTTGAAATGGTCTTAGACAAAACCTGGAACCACAGTGCTCTGTGCAAATCTTTACCTCTTTTCTAAATCTAACTTCCACTATTCCGTCCCAGATCTTCACTGTGGTTCCTCACTTTTCTACCTCTATAGTTGCTCCATCTCTGGCATCACTCTTGTTCTTTAAAAGTGCCCTTAATCCACTTTTCCTCCTTTCAAGCATTGTTTCACTCTCCAAGATGCTGAACAATCTAGTTTGACTCTGAATCTTTGAAAATAAGGCCAGTTTTTATGGGCATCTAAATTGTTTTCTCCCAACAACCCTACAGCTAGTGTCATACAAAGTTAAACAGTCCTGGTTCCCGATGGCCAGCCCTGACAAGAAAGCCGTTTCCTACAGGCTGACCAGTTTAGTTTCTGAGGTTTGGTTAGCCATGTACAGCAGGGATTGATTGAAACTGTTTCTTATGCAGCAAATCTCAGTGGAGACAGATTCACCTTCATTCCTTGGCTGAACATTCCCAATGTGGAGGTTCTCAACCAAGGCATGAAGAGGAATGGAAACTTTATTAATTTATTTTACTTACTTGCATACCTGTGGTAATGATGCTACCTAAAGCGGTAAAGCAGATCATCCTTCAACCAGGAGGTGAGCGCTTCCTTCCCCAGCCCTGTCGAGTGTAAGACAGTGAAGCTTACATTACTGCTGCATTGCTCGACGTTGTTACCAAGATCAAGTTAAAAAGCCACCATGTAAATGCTGACCATTTACCCCTTGCCATTTTGTGAAGCACTGGTTCTCTTCACGTCGTCAGAGCTCACCTCTGTGAAGCCTCAGTTTGGTGTTTTATCTCTTCAGGCAGTTGTTTACCCTGTTGAGTCATCCTTCAGCCCTCTGAAAGCCGTGGCATTCACTGCCTCTGTCATAACCTGCTTTACAAAGAGATTAGCGTTTAATGCCTTTACTTTCAATGTACTTTCATTTAGCTTGTTTGTGTTTGATTATAACTTGAGATTTATTCATTTCATTTAAAACTTTATTTTTAAAAAAAACTTTATACAATAATTGAAAGATATTACCATGTTCAGCAGTTTAAAGTTTTTGTAGTACTGCAAATAAGAGTACCCGTGACATCTTTGGATATATGTCACGGGTTTTGGTTTTGTTTTGTTTTTGTTTTTCCCCAGTGAACAGAAATCTGGTGCGTTATTGGTACAACCATTTTTGCTTTCATTTCAAATGTTTGTCACAAATTTCTGAGAAAAATGTTGCTGTAATGTTTAGACTGTAGCGTCTGTCTACATCACTGTGGGAATGTTGCAAAGTTGGGTTTTGACATTCTACAGAATCTTTTTTTTTGTTTTCTTCATAAAGTCTTATGGCTTGTAAATTAGCAAAGTAAATCGTTGTACTTCAGTTATCAGTTGACCCTTTCAAACTGAAGTTTGCCAACACATATTTAAAGACTCTGTTCATAGTTCATAATAATTCAGTAAACAAAACTTTTCTGAGAGAAACCACTTTGCCTTACTTTAAGTTGGCCAAAGTGGCCATCTTCTTTTTTCAGTTATATATGAAAACAACAAAAAATACAGATCTATTTTCTATGTTGACGTTTTGTCAAGCAATTTTCCACATGAAATACTTTTTTATACACACAAGGAGGTTTTTTTTTTTTTTTAAATCCATCCTGCTCATTCGTCTCTGTTAAATCCTCCTCTGTAACGTGCTGTTCAGGTTTGGTTCGGTGGCGTGTGGCGTCGGTCAGGAGCTCTACGTCTTCGGCGGAGTCAGAAGCCAAGAGAATGAAAACCCAGAGCAAAGACACATGATGACCTGCAAGTCTGAGTTCTACCACGACGAGATGAGGAGGTCTGATTCTTCTTTTTTCTTTTTTGTATTATGTTGTGTCAGAATGATCGATCTTAACCCTGAAGACCAAAAATGATCAGATGGGGTTAGTTAACTACCTCACAGTGGAAAGCTTTCTTGGAGATTAAAAGGTGTTCTGGAAATGAACAATATTTGGCCAGTTTTCCTGCACACACATCTTAAGGTGTGCCACAATAATGGGATCGTATCACATTTTTTATTTTTATAATTCTCCTCATGATCTCTATTGGAAATGGGTCAGGACTACAACCAGGCCGGTGCCTTTTGTAACGTGTTCAGAGATTTGGCATTATCTTGCATTAACGCTCACATCACAGACGTATAAATGACCTCTGCCAGTGTCACTGATACAAGCCCACATTATCACAGAGCCTGGCTGTTAGATTTATTGCTAAAAAGAACAGTCGGGATGATCCCTTTTATCTTTGGTTGGAAGCACACAGCGTTCCTTTGTTTAAAAAAGAAAAAGATCTGGAATACTGATGTTTCTGACCACAAAACACATTTCCAGTGCGTGAGGGTCCATCCCAGTTGTCTACATCTTACATCCCTCTGGGCAAAGTTAATTTAAGCTTCTTTTCTGCACAAAATGACCATCAGCTGCTTTGTTTTGTTTTTTAAATAAATAACCAGTTCATGAACTTTTCCCAAATGTGTTGAGCAACTGAGATACAAAACTGCAGATTTACTTACAGATTAAATAAAGCTGACTATGACAAAGATAAAACATCATCATAAAATACAGCCAGAGTAGATGCTGCTTGTCTTTGTGTTTCGGGTGTTGTACTTTGGAAAAATAAAATCAGTTGAGTTTGGAACGTCAACTTCCAAAATGTTGATCAAGTTATTGTGCTCAGAAGTAAACACGAAAACATGCGCTGTTTTCTCCGACGCAGGTGGATGCTCCTGGACGACCAGAACCTTTGCATTCAGACCAGCTCGTCCTTCGTCTACGGCGCCGTGCCCATCGGAGCGAACATCTACGTAGTGGGAGACCTGGACACGGGTCGGTGGGGGAACAGCAGGCACGGCTCTGAGCGGGGTTTCTGGAAGCTCGGTGTCTGATTTGATGTTTGCTCCCTGCGCAGGTACGAGCTTCGACTACATCCGAGAGTTTCGCCGCAGCACAGGGACGTGGCACCGCACCAAGCCGATGCTGACCACCGACCTCTCCAAAACGTCCTGCGCCGCCCTGCGCATCGCCAACTGTCGGCTGTTCCGCCTTCAGCTGAGCCAGGGAATGTTCCGGATCAGAGTGTAACTCCATGACGGGTCCATACGCCTCCGTGTCTGCACACTGGTACCCTCTACCTGCTGTAGGTTTAAGTTAGGGAATACACAAGCACTACAATATTACTGTTGCTAAATGTTGGTAATCATTACTCTCTAGTCAACACTGTTCTTCGCTGTAGGACTCGATGGGACAAAAATGAGTCTGAACAAGTCGCTAACATGACATGTGGCCCTTTTTCTTTTAATGAAAGTACTTTCTTTTTAACAGGGATCTCTTATTTAAAAGGACATAATCCTTTTATTGTGTGTAATGGTTTACGTTTTGCTCAGTGGGAGATTTAACACTTAATTGCCACATTTTTATCCATGAAAAGATGATGCACACTTGATCCACAAGAGACAATTATGGGTAGTTTGCCTTTCGGGATTTATGACATGTTGCAGAGCAAGAAATGCAAGTTTATTGTTGCTTTCCCAAACACATCAAGTTTACATCAGTCAAACATTTCAGTCTAAGTGAAGTGTGAACATTAGCTGCCTAGACAACATTTTATGGACTAAACTATCGTTATCTTAATCATGTTGTGCGTCTGTACACACTCCGAATGCTACACCGATCATGATGACTTTAACAACAGCTAAAACAATTTAGGGCAAAGCATAAATCTAAAAAACATACAAATGCGAAATATATATAAACGACGCAGCCTTTGCTCTGGAAATTAAATCTGAAATGAAACAATGCATAAAAGATTTTTGTTTTTGAAATTTTCATGCAATAGGTTAACAATTTACAATGTTAATCTATGACAGTGTTTTAACAAACGTGTTGATCTGATTTAAAAATCCACGAAAAATCAATATGTGAAATATTCTGATCTGAAAAAAAGCCAAAAGAAGTTGTTTTTGCAGTAATATTTGTAAGATTTTGCAGCTACGATAGCAGAGTCGGTCCGACTAGACTCCCGTTATGTCGTGGAAATGACCAAAATTTACAGTTTCACTTAAACCAAATACTTACCTTTGAAGAAAACTTGACCATTTTCTTTTTTATATCCCTCTTTTGGCTCTTTTGTGCACCAGAGTGCCTTGTACTCACCATTGTTCAGCTGCACTCGCGCTTCGCTCTGATTGGTCAGATGTTGTAGACCACAGACCTCCTCTCTCTCCTCTCACTATCGCTGCACATCTGCTTTGACTTGCCCTGAGCCGGCATCACAAGTGACTGCTGGAGGGGATCTGCTGCTGTGTGGGCTGATGACATTGTGGTCCAGTGCTCTCGGTATGCCCTGCGTTCAGGCAGCGGTTCTGATTCTGTCAGTCACGCCGCAGCTTGTTCCAGAAGCATCCTAGAACCAGCTCCCTCCTCTGCTGGAAATCAGCATCTGCTCTTTGTTTTTCACACAAGCCCAAAGTTTACATGAACTGGCATCACCTCTTACCTTGGGAACTGCTTTTTTTTCTTGAAAGGGCCGTATCTGGTCAGGGAAGTGGAAATCGAGAATGACACGAATGCATTTCTGAGAGGAGTTATATTTATTTAATGATGGACTTATTATCAGAAAGTCTAGCAACAAGTCAGTTGCCCGATCAGACTTATTAGAAGCAGTGGGGGGAAAAAAAATACAAAATTAGCATTTTATCAGAGCTTCTGCTTTTTGAATGGGAGATATTTGGGATCCAGAAACTAGTGGCCATCTATAAACTGCCCTTGAAGTCATTTCAACATCAGTAACTCTGACTCTGACCATCAGAATCTTGGTCAATCTAAGGCTTGGACTCTGTGTTTGTTTCTCTGGGACATCTGGGCTCAGCTAGCTCACACACTAACTGAGTGATGCTGCCGAGTCCTTGGATGTGCTCCTCCTCCATCACCTGAGTTACACCTGCTCTATGTTCACGGCTCGGAAGCAGTCGAGCTCAGCTGACTGCCCCCATGCCTAGGCAAGATCAGGTCTCGGTGCAGTCCAGAGGGCTGATGCAGAGTCGTCTGCAAACGGTAAAACCCCCTGCTGTAACTCAAGAAAAACAGACATATAATTTAATCGTACATACTGTAAACAGATAGAACCCCCTCAGCAAAAAATACAGGATTACCACTCTTGGTAATTCGCCTGTTTCGTTTTGTAGAAGAAAATATGTGAATAAATACATAAGATTGTAACAAAGAGTTTTTTTCCAGTTGTGATGGAAACAGATGTAATCCTCTCATCATTTGCAGGTAATTTGAATGTGCAGGTATTTATTTCCAAAAATAAATGCCTGCACAAGTCTAAATATGCAAAATGATCTGCATGTGCCGATGTGCCTAGATGATTGACAGGAATATGGAAAGATTACAAAATGATTTTCAAATATGGCAAAAAAAGGAAAAAAAGATGTTTGTTGTGTCCAGACAGCTGTATCTGTATTTGGAGCTCGTACAGACAAAATGGGAAGATTACAAAAGGGATTATACAAGTAGACAGAGGAAGTGCCAGGACAAATACTGGTAATATGCCCTGCAAATAGAAAATGCACATCACAGTGAAAAACACTGAGCTGAAACTGGAGTCTGTGACCAAAACTGTGCAGAAGCAGCTGAAGAAACGGGATTTACATGCAGGAAAGCTGCCCATAAACCTTATCACTTTAGTGATATTCATAACCTGCATGAAACAAGATGTTACTAGAGCTTTAGTTTGGTCCGATACTAGAACCAGCAGCTGCCCACAGTCACTGACGACGTGGATGTGCATGTCAGGTAAGGACCAGAGGGGGAGTTGGAGGTCTTTTTCTGCAGCCTGCTAATTTAGCAGGAGTTCATTCAAAGTCAGTCGGCGGTGAAAGAATTAGGTTAGTTTAACCTACGGGAGTTTGTGAAGGTTTTCAGGAACATGTTTGTCAGGAGGGAATAAATTCTTCCTGACCAAAAGCAGGTCTTCACTGCAGAAACCAAGCGGAGTGGAACTCTGTCAGCAGGCCAAGCCGTCAGGGAGCGTGAGCTCAGAGAGGAAACGCTAAGAGTCACCTCCATGAGTTACAGAAACCAGTCGGTCTGCTGGAGTAACTTGGGCTTTCCCTGCTTTTTAGTTTTCGACGTGGACGGGTTTCGTTATTCTGTCATTTTGGTGCGTCATTAAAAGTCATTACCGCCGTCTTCCTGCAGGTTGAACTCTTCTGACCCTTCCAGCTCTAGTCAGCTCATGAAGACATGATCTCTTACACTGCAACATGAAGGCTACAAAATGTCTCATCTGTAAAAGTTTATCTGAGCACAGAATTACTGCAGCAGGCTGAAATGTTTTCAAATTATTCTTTCATTCACAATTGTTACATGAATTCCGATCAGCTGACCAAATAAAACAAAACATCTATTTTTACATGATTTGAAAGAAATAATTTTACACAGCGCGCGCGCACTGAGACGCCAGATGAGAATGAAGCGACTTCTTGATGCCATTTGTGTTATTTTTGAAATATTTCACACATTCCAACATGTCTCACAGTAAACACTGCAGCATATTTCCAAATTCTTCTGTTTTCACTTAACACTTGTCAACACCTCTTGGCTGTCTGTTTTTGTGGAACAAAGTTTAAAGGACGTTAATTCAAAACCTGAAAGTGCAGCGTTGTCAGAAGTGGAGCTGCGACGGCCTGTGAGTGAAGCTCTTGTTTCAGTTTGTACCTTTGAGGAAGTTTTGTAAGACGTCTCCGATGAGTGTGATTCATTTGCGTCAAAGGGATTAAAAGTGCGATGTGGTCATGTTCGTGTCTTGTCCTGCCTGTGTCTGTTTCCTGTTAACAGAGCTTCGACTCACTTTCATCTTTGAGTCAGCTGTCGGCTCAAAGTTAATATAATCTGCTCTGCTTGTGTAATGTGAACAAAAATACAGAGTAGGTTGCTGGGTCCCAGTTCATCTATGATTTACACCTGCTTCAGTCCCGGATCGTAGGGATTGATTGATTTACTCTGATGTTCTCATGATTAAACAATACAACACACTTCACATTTTAAAGGTATATTTATTTATCCACTGAGGGAAACATCTTGAATAGTAATTTGTTCCACAGATTTCTCTTCATGGTCACATGTTAGTGATTGAAAGTTGAGCAACAAAGTTTCAAGAGACAGTTACTCAGAACGGTGGATGGAACTGCGATCTTCACATTTCTAAGTGAATTATCAAGACATCTTTCAAGTTGTTTTCATCCAGTTTTCTTTCAATATGCATAAAAAAACCTAATTAAATGTTTAATGTTTGCATGCTGGTCAGGGGAAGTCTAGACAAGTGATTAGGGGAACATAAATACTAAGTATAACGTTACGGGTGATTTTAAAGCAAGCGGCTCTCGTGACACTTCCCAGAATGCAGCTGACCTGCATCCCATGACTGATGTGGGCTGGAGGAGAAGATGCAGATGGACCAGATTCACACTGATGAAAACGGACTTAATTACATGTGAATAAAGGATTGTTTGTATTTCTGGAAAAGTGCATCCACCTTTCCATTATCTGCACCAGTTTATTCCTATTCAGGGCAACAGATGGAAAGACATCCCAGCTGTCTTTGGGTGAAAGGCAGCGGTACAACCTGGGCAAGTCTCCAGTCCATAACAGGGACACGTGGACCAACAACCACACACACTTGAACTCACTCCTACCTGCAGTTTAGAAGCACAAATTAACCTAACATATATGTTTTTGACTGTGGCAGTACCTGGATTAGCAAAAATAAAATAAAAATCCTTGCAATGACAGGAAAACTGGGGCTATCCAGTGAAAGGCAACAGTCTTTTGTTTTGTTAAAGTGACTTAATGGTGTCACATCGGAATTCCTCCATTGCATGTTGGTTCAACAAATCTTGAACTTTGTGGTTGCTTCCGTCCTCTGTGTTTTGTGTTGAAAATTGGAGATTAACATTTTTGTTTTCAGTGATGTTTACAAAGTTATTAGATGTTCGGGCTCCGTCACTGCTCTTCCAGGTTTCAGCCAGTCATAATACATTCATGTTGTGGGGACTAATCACTGTACAGTGATGTCGTCGGGATCTTTTGCCGTACACAGACGATTCTCGTATGAGGAAGTAATGATTCAATTTCGGTCACCTGCAGTTCCCGCTGACACAAGAAAGACTCCTACCTGAGTTGGGTGGGGGGTGGGTGCTGGCTGGCTGGATGATTCCTGATTGGATGGAGAGCAACTCTAGTGCTCTCTGCAGCATCAGACTGACCCAACACACCAGCACCAACTGTGATTCTGCTCGAAGTTTCGGTTGCGATTACGAGTTTTTGCTGAACTCCTGTTGGAGGGCAACATCACTGCTTCAGCTCTGAAAGTTTCAGCTCTTGCACAAATCGGGGGTTTGCATCCCACATAACCACAAAGTATCATACATACACTACACACACGTCAATGCATTATTAGTGACACACACCACATCCATCACAATCTTTGGTTTTTGTCTTGCTATACTTTGCTGTCTGACGTTTTAGTCATCTTTGACAGAATCTCTCAGGTCCTATTAAAGTTTTTTAGATTAGACCAGCGATCTTCATTCATGATCCTCGAGAGACACTGTCCTGCATGTTTTAGATGTTTCCCTACATCAACACGCTCTGATACAAATGACTGTCATTAATAGACTTGTGCAGACCAGGATGACAAACCACAAGGACAACCATTAATCGGAATCAGGTGTGTTGATGCAGGGAAACATCTAAAAAATGCAGGACAGTGGCTCTCAAGGACAAGGAATGAAGACCACTGGACTGTCAAGAGGACTGGTGTAGGACGCCTTCACCTTCACTCTCATATGTGCACAAGAAAACTTATATCTGCTGTAAGATCAGGTTGTATGTGTAAAAAAAGGGTTTCTTTTGCCAACCTCTGCACTAACCCACTATATACATGCAGACGGTTGTATAAAAGAAAGAGAACTTCCTCCAGTAGTTATAAGAACTACGAGAAGGTCCCTGTAGTCTGAGAAGCTCCCAAGTAAAAGATCAAAATAGTTGATGTCTCAAGTCAACAGGTTACAGCAGCTGGAGCAAAATCAGAGGAAACAGCAGCTGAACCAAAAATGAAAATCACAGTTAATAACAACCTTGTGACATAGAGTCGCCGTTGCTGGTGTTATTGAGTCTTTTAGGGTCCAGACACGACTGGTCCTCCCTCCTCATTCCCTTCTGGCCTGCACTTACATTACTAATCCAGGCTCGGTTGTGCATGACGCGATTGCCACTTGAACATACTTCATCACATAGATACACAACCCACCCACATGACAGTAGATTATATTTTGTTTACTCAAAGCATGTTCAAAGCTCTCACAGGTTGGAATTTATGGGTTATGCATAACATCCTTCTTCTGATTGTTTGGCATCCGTACGCATCATTCATACATTGCATACGTGCCCTCATCCACATACATTTGCAGCTCTACCAATCCCGAGCATACTTCTTCCTCCAATACCTCCTCCCCAAATACCACGAATCGTTGCATGTTCGAGCACAGAACAGAGCACTCTCACTACCCAAACAGACCTGACTTTAGGGATCATTCGTGCTTGAGAAGGGTAGGGATTACATGCTGAGTGCACAGGCCTAGAGACCCAAATACTGAGGGCCCAGCCCCTGGAGCACCAGGTTGAAGTGACAGTGTCTTGGACCCTTCCCTGGTGCTGACCCTTGTCATTGTTGGTGGTACTTGTACTAAGTATAATATTAATAATGATGTTGGGATTAATATTATTATTGGCTGTAGGGTTGTTGTTGCTCTGCTGTCTCTCTTGTCACCATTAAAATTATTATTATTATTATTAATATTATTTTAAGTGCTTTATTTGCAGGTATACATACTGCTCCTTCTCCATGTATATATGGTCAAGTGTGTATAAATGTATGTAAGTGGTTGCCTGTATGTTTACAATTGAACGTACATACATATACACTTGTTTGTGTATGTATGTGCACACATTCAAAATGGGTATAAACTTACACACAGACACACAAAAACACACACACATGCTCTCTCACACCATTTCTGTTTGTCCCCTTTTCTTTTTATGTCTATTTGTCTGTTACTATCACATCTGTCTCCTACTGTAATGCATCTCATTATGAAGACATCATACAAACAATACACACACCGCACCCATCACTGTCTTGTCTTTTTGTCAGTCTTGTATTTTTGTGTTGCACATTGCTAGTTTAGTCCTCCTTGGCAGAATTAGAAACTCAGATGTTAATAAAATATAACATTAGACTGTCAAGGAGGACTGGTGAAGGACACGCGCCCCACATTAATCCATCATATGAAAATATGTACCGCAAGATTGAAATGCATAAACATATCTCTTGGATAAAGTTTTTACCAAATCATGGTACTAACCATTAAAATATATGCAGACTATATATATA
>JAOWBL010000021.1:13985938-13998394 GCA_028564865.1 Zenarchopterus dispar | reverse complement strand
CATCTTGCTGGAAATGTATTAGTTGGGGAAAAAAATTGGAAACAAAAACACAAAAATGAGCTCACAGTGACTAAAAGGCAGACCAAACAACAACTTCACCACAAACCCAAAAGATTTCTGTCAACATATCAGTCCTGAGGCAGCCTTTCCAGCAGATGCTTCAGTCTGGCTTTTTGTGAGGGATATGACACTTTTCTTCCTTCTTTCTTCACTGACTGCTGACACAGGGAGCGGATGACCCAGCACGTCGTAACAGGTCTGCAAAACATTAGAAGTTGGATAGTTGGAGGTGATGCAGCAGAAGGGACTCTCCTCATGTAGAACTGATGGTAGAATGAAAGAGGAGGGAAAAAAGCATTTCTGCGAAAAATAAAAGCTTTTCACAGAAATGAGGGGTTTCCCAGTGGGACCACGTTGGAGGTGACTCTGAAGGGGTTGTTGTTAGGAGCGGGGACCCGCGAGATGGGACGCTGTCAAGCCTCTAGTTTCCTGTCGGTTACGCTGAGTCCTCACCACTGCTGCTCTGTTTCAACACTCAGGCACGTTTCAACAGCTTCGCTCCCTCGGGCTGCTTCCTCCAACATCTCCAAAACAGTGTCGTCATGCACAAGATTTTCCACGCACATTGGACAGACAACATCATATCTCATGCAGGTGCGAAAATATACCAATGAGCTGACATCCACTTTTCTGAGTGTCTGACAGACACATTTTTATGACATCCTGTTACAAATGTGCACATCTGACTCAAATTTTCCTAATTTTGGAATTGGCCAGTCTTTATTGCATCATGTTCCCGTGTTATCCCATCGGAGCACTTTTCTCTTGGACTGCAGGTGTACTTGTGGTTCCTAGAGTTTCCAAAAGCTCAATGGGAGGCAGAGCTTCAGTAACGTGAAACAAGTCCCAGTTTAGCTTTGGGAAGCAGACATGCTTTCTATCTTAAAATGTTCCTTATTGACAAAATTTATTGGTTTGGACTGGCTTAGGCAGCCCTGAACCTGAGCTTTAGTTAATCTCCACTACGTTTAGACTGTTGGAGGACCTCCTGCATTGTACTGAGCACTTTTTCTCAGTCTGTGCTCTGGATTGAACTAGCATTTAGTTGTAATATCTTGAACTGTGTTGAAGATTACAGTTTTCTCGAGATGAGTTTTTGTCTCTCATTAAAAGTAAAAGTTTGTGATGCTGTGTTACTCTACGTCTCTCTCTAAAGTGACAACAGTTTGATCTTAAGTCTGTACCTCACCAACAACAAAATTAGCTGACAGGAAGGTACTTTTAGAGCCCCTGAATCTCTAACCTTGTGTCTAACATTTATGGTTACTCACTTTATTTACAGTATACTGTTATGTGATCATCCCAGTGCCACGTGTGTATTTATTATATACACACATATATTTATGGTTGGGGTGTTTACCAAAAGGACACGCTTTGGCACTAATGATGAGTGGAAACATGACTGAGGGATTGTTTATTCCAACTTACAGCACTGAACCAGGAGGCCTGACACTAACCCGCTGGTGTTTTTGAGTTGATGCAAACATGATTCATGGCATCTCCGAGGAACTGCAAGTGAACTGGAAAATACGACTGCTGGGTATTGTTTGGTTCAACACGTACCTGGCTGAAACATCCATGACTAACACGATGAATACCTTCCAAGGTGTGTCTTGGGCTCTGTAACTCAGTCTACTGAAAGGGTTAAAGTTCATCCCCAGGAAAAGTCACTAGATGATAGGAAAGTTTGATAGAAGGAAAGGCGTGTGTGAAAGAAGCACCAGAGCTGTAATGCATAACTGACAAGAATAGACAAAGAATAAGATTTAAAAAACACACCTGTGTAAGACATCTTCAGAATAAGCCAGATGACTACAGAAGATGCAAAAAGGCCAGAGACACAAAACAACAGTGAAGAGAACATAAAATGACACAAATATAAAAATCAGAGACTAAAAAGATGTTAAAAAACAAAAGAACAGAAAACAGAGCAAAATACTGACTACAACAATATACCAAATGAAATCAAAGAAAGAAATAACCAAAAACAAAGAGATGTGAAGTAAACTTAGGGACAAGAGACAGAAAAAGAGATGTAGAAGAGATTTAAATAAAACAAAGAATTAAATATGTTCAATTTATTACAAAGAAGTTGTGCCGATCCGGCTGAGTCACTGATTGAATTACAAGTTAAACCAGGTTATTGCAGTCCATGAAAGAATCCAACCAGAGAGCTCATGCCTGAAGCCACCAAACTGCTGGGAAAGTAACTGACTGCTCATTCAACTTATCAAAACCTAAAATCAGACAGTTGGAGGCTCACTGATCACAATCGCATTGTGAGTCATGTATAAGTGGCCCAGATTGGTAAAAGACAGCACTGCAGACGGGGAAACTGATCAGCTGATGTATTCAAGTCAACAGTATAAAAGCCCCCATCACGTACAGGCTTCAGAAACCCCACTAGATTCACCTTCACGCCTCTGTGTTTGACGTTTTTAGAAACCTCTCTCAAGAACTGTAGCTTTCAAAGGCAACGTTTCACAGGTAAGTAGAGATGCTGATGTTTTTCTCCACCCGGCAGTGGTGCATTCAGGGGCCTATAAGAGAGCAGGATTTCCAAATTTGGACTTCTGAATGGGAAAATATTCAGACAATATCAACTTGAAGTTGGACCTCCTACATGAGATATGAAACATTAAAGAAAATACTGATGCAGCATGGTCAATTCCTTTTCTTTTTTTAAGTTTAAATTAACTATTAAAAGGGAGATTAAAATAATAATAATACTATCCAGCAAATGTGAGCAGATTCAGCGGAGGATCTTCAGAGGACTGGTGAATGGGATCTAGGCTTCCTGATGTGCGAATGACAGTACATCTGATGATGCTACTGCTCAACTAGTGAAAGCTTTGGAAGAGAACACATGACACTTTTCTTATTTTAAAACCTCCAAATGAGGTGTTCAGGACAAGTTGAGAAGATTGGGTTTCTCTGGCTTTGTGAGTCAGTTGTGACATCAAGCTCAAATGTACAGCAAACTCTTGAGTTGTTTGGATATTGACAGTTTTTTGATGGCTTTTCTTTTATAGGCCACAGCAACAGATTTAAAACAAAACAATCACGTTGTGCTCAAACCGAAGATTTCCTGTTTTATTTTAAGAGGTTTCTCAAAAAGTATGGCATTTTTTTAGGAATAAAAACTGCTCTGTTAGGTGGAGATCAGAGGACTGGGACGGACATTGAAGAATATTTTATTTCTTTGCCTTCAAAAAGTCTTGAGCTTTTCTTTTAGTTTTGACGGAATACAAACATAAACTATAGTCCTATACACCTCTTTTTAAAAAAAAATCTCACTATATCTATCAGCAGTCACATCGTCAACGTTCACCAGTGAACCTGTTCCTTTGACAACCATATATTCCCATACCATAACACTGCCTCCTCCATGTTTGACACATCATATGGCTTTGGATACTGAGCTCTTCTTTTCCTCACCCAAACGTTTCCCTTTCCCATCCATATTTACATTCATGAAGGTGCCTTTTGGTTGTAGATTTTGACAATGGTGCATCTACCTTCGCTGGGTCATTATTGATTTCTGTCCATGTTATGAAGGATTTTTTTTTTTTTTACACTTCTGTAATCATCTGCTTTTATTCTCTTTCATGGCCCTCTAGACCTCTTGATGTTGATCAGCTCACCAGAGCTTTCTTTATTTGTAAGAATGTACCAAAACTGCTATTTTGGCCACATTAGAGTTTTTTATTTTTTTATTTTCACTATCTATCTTATAGATTTATGTCATAATTTTCTGACAACTGACTTCACTTGCACTGAGATATTCTTGGACTCCGTTTTGGTCCACCTTTGACTCAGCTTCATTTGTCTTTAAGTAATGAAGCCAATTGACTTCTTTTCATTCAGTTGTCCAAATACTTTTGAAATAAAACTAGAACTGCTAAAAATGGATGTAATTCCTAAATGGCCAATGCAGTATTCTTGTGGCAGTAACCATGAAAATGTTTTTTTTTCCATTATGCTTCCTTTATTATTCCTTTATTGTAGTCTGTAGCCTGTAGTCTTTGTTTGGTTTTACTAATAAATAATTCATATCATTAAAACGAAATAAATGCAAACGGTCCATACAGATATGGTGTTCCTTAACAACAACAACAACAACAACAACAACAACATTAACACTAATAATAATAATAATAATAATAATAATAATAATAATAATAATAATAATAATAATAATAATAATAGTGCGGATCTGCAGATATGTGCAGATCAGATTATTGCGATGGTAAACGTCACACCGCTTCCCTGGAAAATGATGCGTTTCGGTGAATGAGGGCGGATTCCTGAATTTTTCTCTCCACACTGAGGGGAGGAGGCGCACGACAGGGGGAGGGCTGACGGGAGGGGAGCGTCGAGCGTGCGCCCTCGGCTGACACTCGAGCACAAAAGACACACTGCTCATCCGCTCGCCTCCCTATTGACGTCAGTCCGGTGTCACATGAACGAGCAGCGGCCAATCGGCGCTGCGCTGCCGGAGACTTCTGGCTCCTTTTTTATACCAAGACAGGGGAAGAGAGCGAATTAAAAGGAAACCGTGCCAGTGAGCTCGTAATGGCCACAAAAGCCCACGGAGGACTGTAGATCCGTCGCCGGTGGATATCCCTGACCATAGCGCGGACTCTTGAGCCGCGCCGTCCGTGGATTAGTGCGTCTGGCACCGACGGAATGGATAAGGCCATGGCCCTAACATACTGAGTCGCTGGTTGTCGGTGGGAGGGGAGGCGAGACGAGACGAACACCGTGGAGACGATTCATGGGGCATTGTGCGGGGAGGAAAATGGTGGATTATTATTTACGGCGTGTCATAAAAACCTTCCCACGTCTGGATTTCCTGCCGTGAGACTCTGATCTGTGGCGGCTGTGTGCGCGTCTTGGCCGCGTCCGCAGTGACTGAGGTCGTGTTGTAGCGCTCGGTAGGTAGGAAGGAAGGTAGGTAGGTAGGTAACCCCCCTCCTACCCGATCCGAATCACCTTATCGATCCCTGACTGTCTTATTATCAGAATTCAAATCCTCACATGTGGGATCCGTGAATCTCCGGGACGTGGACAGAGAAACACTTGGAGACGAGAAACTGTTGGATTACTGAGAAATGGATTTCGGCGGCGGCGTTGGTGGGGGCGGTGGGGGCAGCGAGCTGCACAACAACCAGTTCTATCAGTGCGAGGAGAGCAAGCCTCTTCTGGGGGAGATGTCGGAGGGGAATAACAACACGAAGCTGGGCGCGGGGCCGTGCAAGAGGTCCCTGCACCACTGCAGCAGCGGGATGCGCTACAAGCTGCTGCACGAGGGGGACATCCAGGTGTGCGTGGTCAAACACCCCCGCACCTTCCTCAGCAAACTCCTCACCTCCAAGTTCCTGCGGAGATGGGAGCCGCACCACCTCACGCTCACAGACGGCAGCCTGACCTCGGCCACTGTGAGTTGCCTTCCTGTGTGTGTGTGTGTGTGTGTGTGTGTTGCTATATAAAATAAGGCCGACTTTCACATTCCACAGACAGCTTTACTGTTTGTCTTTTCTTGTCTGGGCGCGCACTGTGATTACGCACAGTCTGTTGTTGACGCACGTTACAAGAAGGCAGTGTGTTGCTGCTTTCAGGGCCCCCTCTGTTCTTGATCTCAGCCCTCTCCCAATCCCCCCCCCAAAACACCTCCATCCCCGAGCAACACGTCCTCACCCAACCTGCTGGTCATCATTGGGCCCCTGGAGGCTTCCGGGTTCTGATTTTTCAATTATTGACAAAGAAAACGTCCCATGAGCCGTCGCCAGGGGGTCTGAAGGCCCCACTAGGTGTGTCACATGACACCAGCAGGTCTGCTGCAGTAACCTGCTTGTTTTGTGTTGCTTCCTGCCTGTCAGGGGGAAATGGTGCAGAACGGAGACGAGGATGCGCTGATGGTGTGACATCCTTAAATCATAGGAGCTGTGGATGTGTGCAGGCCTGCACTGTAGGGCCCTTGATCAGCAGCAGGTGAAAACAAGGTTGAAAATCTTGAAAAGTGTCTCCGCATGGATGGACAAGATCCCTGGTGTTTTCTTTAGCTTCTCCACCTTTAATAGTGTGGAGGAATGAGACACTGTTATCATTACCCACAACAGGGTGCATGTCTGTTGTTATCAGTTGTAATTGGTTGTAACTCGGTACAATCATTCCTGAATAATAAAAGCCTTCACTTTGCCTCCTGCTCTTGTTAACACCCATGACATTTTGCGTAAATCCAGGCTCATTGTTTTATCAACACACTTGGTTAGAGGCTTTTTGGATGTCTGCCTATCGCACCCACACGTCCTGGAAACTGTTGTTGTTAGTGCAGAAAAGACTTGTGGATGGAGCTGAGGGGAAACCCCACCTCAGCTGGCTTCGCTTGTTTGGAGGCCATTGGATTTTATATATAATAAAGTGCATTTATATTTATGCCCTCACCTCCATCTGATACACATTGATTGCTTGTGTACACTAGCCTGATGTGTGCTGGACGCGATACAAGTCGGTGACTGAAAAAGTATTTATTATGAATCAGGGACTCTTCAGCCAAAGGCTGTGGTACCCAGAAAGAAAGAAAACCTTTGGTGGCTATTGAGTATCACCGATCAGTTTTTTTTTTTTTTTTAAAAAGCAAATATTTTCCATTTTCTGGTGCGATAATTCCTAGGTTTTACTATAGGTTTTACTTCTTCAGTCAGAAAACATTTGAGAATATCTGAGAAAATATTTGGTGTTTTTTTTCCTCATTGGTGACGTTCTCATCACTGTTTGTTCATGTGTTTTTAAATAGCACATTAGAAAAGCTTAATGCAAAGGTTCGGGGGGAGGGGGGGGGGGGTACATTTTGTTGGATATTTGGTACACTATTGTCTCAGTAACTGGACTGGATATCTGCTAATGGCACAGATCCATGACGCTGATCTGTTTGCTTTATTTCTGTGTGCGATTCCCACTAGGCTACACATCAGCTATGTGGGCGCCAGCATTTGCAACAAAAAGTATGTGAACCCCATGGAAAATGATTGTTTTTTCTGTGCTAACATGCCATAAAATGTAATCTGATCGCCGTGTAACTCATAGTAGAAGACAAATGCGTTGTACTTCAGCTGATAATACAAGTAGTTACAATTAGTCATGTCTTCATTCAGATCTGTTGCGCAAAGCCTTTGAGTTTTCACAGCTTCATTCAGGATGGTGAAACACCTCTAACGCCATCTTCAATGAAACAAAAACACATCTGAACTTGAAACAACCTGAAAGTTTTACACCTCAGAGCTGAACTGAAGCAGTACGTCATTTGACAACTGGTACTTGTGTCTTTCTGTCCAAAAAAAAAATAAAATTGGAAACTCAGTGGTTGAGGGAGAACTAACAACTACTATGAAGAGTTTTGAACTTAGACTTTGGTGTTGCCACTTGATCACAAACAGCCACTGGAGTTTTTTGAAACCACCACTAAACAAACTTTGGGACTACACCTGTCATTTTTATACTCTTGCTTTGATGTGGATGTCCACATTTGTTTTCTGTCTGCTTGGCTAGGTTTAGGGATGCAAAACTACCGGTTAGGTTTCAGAAAACATAATGCCTTTCCTTGAAATTGACTCTCCGGTGCTACATCTTGTTTTGTATATACATCTGAAACCTGTCTTTATTTCTCTTTTTTGAGCAGATCCAGGACAAGCTGGATTGTTGGTTTATTTTGTGCAGATAAAGAAGTGTAGAATAACAGCTTTCATTCAAGCTTTCAATAGGGTTAACCCCCTCACATGTGAATGTTTCTTGGTTTATGGAGCCATCTTCGACAGTAAACTCAGCAGCTTTGTGCCATTGACTTTTGAGCAGACGAAACTAGACTTTTGGACACACTGCAAAAGATAAATTGACAATAAAAGTAAGAATTTTCCACCCTCTTCCAAAGAGACGACAGCTTGCAGTGTGTAGCTGTGATCGCACTTCCTCGTTGTGTGTTTGCTCTGTGCTGTGGACTCTGTTAGCTGTCACTAGCTCTTTATTGATTGCAGTGGCAGTGGCAGCCTTCGAACTTTGGCCAGTCAGCAGCAGCTCTGAGGGACGGCTGGGAAATCCTCTCTGTGGCGACGCTAACCAAGCAAAACCCGTTCCCGCATCTCTTGAAACCACGCAGTTAAAAGTCTTTCAGCTATCTTAGCGGCTTTGTAGGCAAAGCACGGTCATTAATGTTGTTCAATCCATATCTACTGGGAGGTGAAAATGAATAGCAACATATAAGAGGTTAAACAGCTCAAAAGAGGCATACACATACATACAGAATAAGATTTAAAAAAAAAAAGAAAAAAAAAAGATTTTTAGAAATAAAGAGAAGTCACTTGGTCCCAGACCTAAATATTGCCACCAAACTGAGACCAGTTTTGAAAGTTTTGTGGCTGATGGCGTTCTCATTTCTTTTTCTCTGTAATTCAGTGGGTTTGCCGGGCTAATACCGATAACCAATTACACGCTAACAAAGAACATGAAATAAGATATACAATTAATCGATTAAGTGGAAAGGAAATCCTTTTGGTCCCAGACCTTTTTTTAAATATTAATTCCCCTTACATTATACATTAAGAAAAGAATGCTGGTAATCCCTTGGAGAGGAAACAACTGTAAACAAAAAGGGAGCGGTTATGACTCCAGGTGTCCGTTTCCGTGGACATTTTTGTCAGTGAAGTGGATCTTGAAGCTTTCTGAGGTGAATAAAAGGTAATTCTCTCCAAACCAAAAGCAGCGGCTCCACCAAATCGACATGCTTTTACTCTTGCTTAAATCACAAACATGCATCTTGCTAACATACTAGAGCGAACCTCGGTGCGCTTTGTTTTTATGGCAGGAAACTAAACCCGTGCCACTGGCTTTGTTTTGAATTAAGTCACGTGGGTGATTTATCAAGAAATTCTTGTGCGCAGCGACTGTGCGCCTGCAAGTTGTCACATATTCTCGGCTCCGTCCGGGCCTGAAATATGAGGAAGAGGGATTGTGTTCAGGGCGAAGCGTGAACATGCGTTTCCTGAGTGGAGTTGCTGCATTTCTTGGCCTGCGTGGGCAGAAGAACAATGCTGACCCGTTTGTGGCTGCAGAGAGGCGACTTCCAACCGGGAGGCAGAGAGAGTCGACAGCGTCCCCGTGCTTGGAAAACAACCCAGATGACCGAGAGAAAGAAAGCTTTGTGAAACTGGGTTTTGACTGCCAAGAGAGTTCACATGAAGTCAGTGGCTTTTTACCAAAACTTAAACCTGTACCTTATTTTGAATGCAGCTTGTCATTGCATCCATGTTAAATGTAGTTGTGAATCTCATTGATTTTTCTGTTATTTGTGGAGGAATCGGCGCGTCTGTAGAGCCGGAGATCTCGGCGCACAGATAGAGGAAGTGTTGTGACTCTCTTCTTCCCCTCTGACAGACCTGATCCCCACAGCTGTAGTCAAACACCTAACATACATCACATTTGCGTAAGAAGCCAGCAAGAGAGCACTTCCTGTATCACGCCTCGCTAACAAAAGGCCCCTTCGAGTTGAGAGAAACGCAGTGGCGGAGCTGCGGGCGGGCTGACGAGAAGAAAAAACGCAAACATATTCATCTCTATCTCAGACAGGGAGATCCCCGGATACCATCACAGATCTGTTTTCATGAGGTCCTAAAGGTGGACTGGTTGCATTTTTCTTGGCTGATTTCTGGTTATCTTAAAGGTTTGGAGCTGCTGACTCCAGTTTTATTTTTGAAGAAAATTATTCAGCTCTGTTTTGGTAACAAAAATCAACCATTGAAAGCAGAAGCTGCAGCTTGTGTGCTTTACCAGCTTTATTTTTAGCTTCATAGCTTTTGCTTACCATATTGGATATACTTAATAGAGAGATTCTTGTACGTAGTTATTGTTCCTCTAACTTATTTTTCCTGTTCTAACAACGTAACATATATTTTCAATTCTTTTTTTCTCTTTGTGTGTTCTGTAATAAATAAGAACATCTAAACCCAAAGCCTGCTTCCTGTTAAATGTTACAGTGAAGAGCTTACTGACCGGACAAAACAAGTAATCTCCGAAAGCCATTTGATTTCAGTCAGCGGCTAATCAGTTTTTTTTTCCTTTATTTGGTAAAGCAACACCTCAGTGGGTTGTAGGTTTTTCTTTTGATGGCAAAATGAAGCAAATCAGCAGTAAGAATGCCCTTTCTTACCTTACAAAGTTTATTTTTCAAACCAAGTAAAATCTTTCGGTTACAATACTACACATGCCAATGAGTTTTAACAAAAATCATATAGGATGGATATTTGGGATGTGGTAGTTAAATATTAGTGTGACATCATGGAATTTATTCCAGCTTTCATGATAGGTGGAAATGTTTGGTACCATAGAGAATCTAGTCTCAAGACGAATTGGTCTGATGGTAAAATTTTAAAAAGATAGTCGGCGTCTCCAGGCCAGAAATCATGCGGTTGGGGTGTTTTAAGCCCAAATAAAAGATTGTTTACAAAATGAGATTAGTGCCGGAAGGCTCCAATACAGGAGTGACTCCATTTCTCAAATATTTTCATTCTTCTGGCCTTTTATTTAACGTCATCTCTGCAACAGTTGAAGTTGTTGGACGGGTTTTGTAGCATCTGTCTGTGCTGCTCCGTTAGGATCCAACTTGCAACACTTTTACCAGACTCTTTCATTATGTGAGCGTGGACAGACGTAGATGTAAACCTCAACTTGAGCAGTCGATGAGGGTACTGGCTCCAGCTGCTACTGAACTTCCCTTGGAAGTGTTTGAGGTTTTTGTATGAGACTGATAGACCAAGAACTGTGAGATAAAATCCAGCTGTAAGTATGTGGAGCATATTTAAGCACGTTTTCTGATGTGGTTGTATAATGCGTCATTCAGCCTCAACTCTGAGCATGACCTTAATCCTAATCTCAGAAATCTTTAAACGAGGCCTAAACAACAGTTTGATTGGTCACATGCTGTGCAAAGTCAAGAAGCTCTGCTCAAAGACGCACCATATAATCTTATCAGTCTTCCCAAATAAAGATACTTTTTTTTTTTTACTGCACAGATAAAAGTATAATTGCAATTTTTTCTGCATGTGTGCTCACATTCAGCCTTGACTTGCAGGAATTAACCCTCAAGTTTTAAAATGCTTGAGTAATTGGCATCCCCTGAAACATTTAGGATGAAAGTAAATATTCAGATCAGCTGATGAGGTTACGCTCGTTGTCGAAGCTGAAGCAGGTCACTACTGCGTCTTCTGTTTTACTGGAAATGGAAAAAAGACTCTCACAAGACTGCAGACATGCCTCCCCGATGGTCTGCAGCACGTGCTCGTATTCAGAGGCAGTCGGGGTTTGAACAGCACAGCCACTAAAGAACCGGGACTTGTTCCCACCGCCCTGCTCATTTGTGTCAGTGAGTGATGGATGATGTGATGGGAAACGGAGGGGCTGAAGGCACAGAGGCTGCAGCCCTGCAGCGGTCACTGTTTCTTTAGTCTTTCAGGAAAACTGTGGGCTGCAGAAAAAGGCCATGCTGAGTTTCCTTATCGCTCTTCTAAAGCTTACTGTCCCTCCACACCTCTGCTAAAATTTGCCTCACACATAGTCATGTTTGCATGTGGGGTTTCATTGATGTCACACTGTGGAAATTTTCCTGATAGTTTGCATGACTTCATGAGATAACATACAGATGAACTGCTTAAATATTTGTTGTTTTCACTCTTTTTTTTTTTTTTCATATCGTGAATTCATTTGACACTTGGACTCGATGTCAACTAAATTCAGGAAAGTGGAAGATGAGAAACAGACCCGAAACAGTGCCTCTTTCTGGTTTAGAACAAAAATCTGCCTGAACACAGAAACAAAGGACCTTGAAACAAGTGTTGAATAAACAGGGAGGGGTTTGAGGTCAAGTTGTGGTTCAGAAGGGCTCATCAATTCAGGGGAGGAGGCAAGAACGGAGCTGGAAATGAGAAGGTGAAGAGATGAAAAAGATATTCGGGCTCTGGTGTCACATTAGCAATCAGAAGCAGATCTTAGGAAGCCACGGTGCATCATGTGGGACACTCGGTCTCTGTTCGCTGGCTGCCTTTTGATACCATCTGTCATTAACCGTGGTGGAAACTTTGGTACCAGTTGTAAGCAGCAGTATTTTCTGGATGGCTCTTCATTTCGGTCCCAATCAAGTGAGGCTGTACCTCTGAACCCACACAGTTGTTGATTTCCTGCTGTGTCACTGGATAATATTGTAACTATTTCCTAACAACCAGCTGACATTAACAACAGTTGACTCAGGATTCAGTTTCTTTGGACTGCAATGCATACATATATATATATATATACATATATATATATATATATATATATATATATATATATATATATATATATATATAT
>JAOWBL010000021.1:13952882-13966051 GCA_028564865.1 Zenarchopterus dispar | reverse complement strand
CACACACACACACACACACACACACACACACACACACACACACACACACACACACACACACACACACACACAGCCAGACTGTCTCCTCTGGAAAGCATTCTGTTATTTAATCAAAACTACTGCTTTCAAATATTAATGTACGACTTAATTAAAGTGAGACTTTTGGATCAAAGTGGAGTTGCAAACAACTTAACAAAACACTAAAACCGTGCAGAGTCATAATGTGTATTCTTACATAAAAGGTTTTACAGCACCAATCAACGAAAGGATGCACTGTTAAAGCGGAGGCATTATTTTCACAGTGATTCCAACCAGCGCTGCAGATAAAACAGTCAAGGTTTTCTGAAACTATTTCACTGTTTTACTTTTATTTTTGCCATTTAAGTGTTGTTCTCTCCTACTGTTCTGATTCTCACTCACCTGAGGTATCAGATGGTTTGCTTCACAGAACCGTCTGGAACCTTCACAAGCTAACTTAAATCAGATAAATATGATGAACGTGACCTCGCAAGTCTCACAACTCTGAACTAGCAACTGTAAACTGCTTTATTAATCAAACTAGCTTCACAGGAACAACGGCAAAAAAAAAAGAAAAAAAAAATTACTGGCAACTATATTGCAGTTAAAACTTGTTGTAGTGCCCCCTATTGGTGGAAAACTGTAGAGTTCTGTGAAGTGGTACTGGGTGATTAATGCCTTAAATGCTGTATTGTCTTAGTTGTCTCAGTTTGGGGAATCAGAGGATCTAGGTAATCTAACACAACTCAAACCTCATAAACTACATAAACGGTAAGATACGCAAACACCACATCACTTCTGTTCAAGTTATTTACTTTGTCACTTCATATTATTTTGCAGATTATTTATTTCACAGCATGGTCCTCAGCGAAACTGCCTGATCTAAAGGTTACACTATATACAGCCTCAAACTGCTTTTTGACTTTTTCAGTTTAAAATGTTTTAGAAGGTAAAACATTGTCTTCTCTGTAGCTGTAAGTCTGAGTAGCGGTTATCTAACTCCCAAATCCTCCCTGAATCTCTAAATGTGATCCCTGTCTGCTGTTGGTTACACACAAAATACTCATAAATACTAAACACAACACGTCAAATAAAATAAAAATTTCCCCATAAACCATTATATATGTGCCACATGTAGTTATTGGTGTAACTGTATACATTTGCAAAGTGTATGTGTCCAGATTATACTCTTTAAGGCTACATCCACTCAAAATGTGAAATGTATCTGAAATCCACTATTTATACTTCTATTTGGAAAAAGCCGAAGGGTCAGCTTCACTCACATTCTGCTAAGTACTAATGCACATTAAAGCAGTTAGAGTAGGTTATCATTTCATATTTATGCACTCAAAAATGCTCTGATGTTCCCATTAGGATGTCCTGGACATAGTTTTTTCAGGACAAAACTAAAATACGAAGCAAATTCACAACATTTTACGTGAAATAAACATCTTAAAACTACTGTGCATCTTTGTGTAAACTTCATCTTATCTAGCAGCACACGATGTCTTCACACGAATCAATAATGTCTGTCTTTGAGCCTGCAGCTGAACAAGTTATCTAAAGGTCTGAGAGGTTGAAGAAACACTGATGCTGTAATCAAATTAGAGCTGATTAAAAAGAAAAAAAAATCACTGACAAAATTTGCTTTTGTGGATCTGTAACTTTTTTTTTTTGTCATGTCCTATTTCGAACATTAAATAGATTAGTTTATGTATTTTACCCACAAGATTTTTTAATCAAAAACTGCAGCTTTTCTTTTATTTCAGAAATGTTCATTTTGTAGTTTGCTTTATTTATTTCCTTGACATAAGTTGATAATCTTTAAAACCTTGAACATTTTCAGAGCTGTTTTCTTTATTATTCCCAAAACAACTGAAGCCATGGACAGCAGATACAGCCACTCCTCATATCAGAAAAAGCACACAATTTCACCAAAACATCTACGCTTCTCTCTAAAAGTGGCAAGCTGGTCTTTGAGATGTCCTTAGTTGTACCTGTGTTGATTTTGGTGGACTCGGTACCCCATCAAAAATCTCTTTTTAGCTGATTTGAACTGAATGAAATGACCTGAAACTATCTGAGCGGCCACCGTGAGAAGAGCTGAAACACACTTTACAGCTTGGTGTGGCTCGGCGTCCTTTCCTGCGTCTTTAAGAATGTCTCACCTTCCATCCCTCCTTGATTTGATGATGTTTCCTAATAACGTTGAAAAAAAGTGCTTTGAAAAAAGTATAGGAGTTGTATTTTTTTTAAAAATGACAATTTGAGCATATCCTTGAGTTTAAATCTGACAGAGCACGAGTGTTTGTCTGTAGAAGGGAGTGGTCTTTACTAATCATAAGGGCCGGAGAGCTTTCTGTATTGATCCACACACAAATGGAAGCCTTCTGGGCCACTATAGACTGCTTAACCACAACTCAATAGTGGTGAAGTGTGTGCACGGGTGTGTGTGTGTGTGTGTGTGTGAGTGTCTGATGAACTTGGAGCAGATTTGCTGTATCTGCGAGTTTGCTCACATATCTGCCTGCACAGTGTCTAAATGTGTTTGTGAATCTGTGTGTTTGTCAAAACGGGAGTGAGGTGGGTGGGTGGGGGGGGCGGGGTCTGATGGCGATCAATACTAATGATATATTAATGCTTTCAGTGCCAGCTCATCATTCACCACCAAATCTTTTTATGCCATGTGCGTATGTGGGGCTTGAAAACTTGGAGCCTACTATACTTGTGGGATCCTGCAGCTTTGTCAGGACCAAAATGTTGGAATTTTACATTGGGCCTTTTTTTTTTCTTTCTTTTTTGTCGTGGGAGCACATTACATCAGCTAGTTCATGTAATTCCTGGAGAATTTGCTGTGGGATTGCTGAAACTGCCCATCCCCTGTCTCTTGTTATCTGCTAAAAAGTTCTAAACTGCATACGTCAAAATGCAGGTAAAGTAGAGAAGACAAGACAGAAGCTGCTGACTGTCAAATGTCCATCAGTTGTGACCTCTGAGTGAAGTGATAGTGGCGAAGCAAATAGTACAACATGAAAAAGCTTCAGTGGAATTCAAAGGCAAGCTTTCCCTCAATCCATCGCTTCTCCATTTATCACTTGGACAGGAACCCTTTGACCTTGAATGATTAGTACATCACTGTCTTTAGATGAAAAATGTTCTTTCTGGCAAAATGACAAGTCCTCAAGACCTGAGGAGGACGCAGCTTTACTGCGACGGGGCATGCACGTGAAAAAGACACCAACATCTTGCTGCTTAAACACTGCAGTAAAAATGAGGCCTGCTGAATCTGATTTTCTTCCTTAGAACTGTAATTCAATACAAATAAATATATTATTAAAGTTTTGTTTAACCATCTAGCTGTAAAAGTTATAAAAGATAAACAGCTTTTACCTTTTCTGCAAAAATGCAGCAGGTTATAGGGTCCTGTCTCATTTACTGTAAGCTAAAAAAAAAAATACTCCTGGATTATGTATAGAGATGTCCATTACAACTCCAACAGAAAAGTAATTACAATTTAAAGTCCCAAAACCTATCACTCATGACACCCTTTTAAATTTCCTAAACAAGAAATGAAAGGTATCATAAGAGTCAAATGCTGGTCAGAGTTGACCAATCCGGTCAACCAATGAACTGGTGCATCTTTACAAGTTTCCCTTATTATTTAATATTTCATAATGTTCAGCTTGTACATTGTGATTAACAAGCCCCTACCAATGTGTGTGTGCTTAGTTGTCCCAGCGTACTCTGTACACACCATTGCTCTGTTGTAACATCAAATTTTGAAAGAAAAAGAAAGACCATATCCCTGACAACAAGAACTCAAAACTTCTGTTCATAACCCAGTGGATCAAAAAGCAATTTTTACTCATAAACTGCAGCTCCAGCAATTTCTGGACAAGCTGCAAGAATAATTCCCCGATGAAACTATCAGCTAATAGCTCGAGCTAAATAACGTGTCCTTTCTTCTGTGCACTCCACTCATGTGCTACCTCAAACTATTTACAGTTGTGACATCACATGCAACTTACTTCTAATTAATGTACAAGATTATTACTATTCTTTTAAAAAGTGGACTGTAAATATGGGCTGTGTGTGGAAATGATCACATTTTGCTACATTTGTACAATTCAATCCTAAAAACAACGACAGCAACAAAAGAGCAACTTGCAGCCTAAATGTTCTTTTGACAGAAAGTAGAATTAAGTCTTCCTTTGAAGTGCTCGCAGCACAGAGATAACCAGATCACCAGCTAACACGACAGTGAGTTCCAGAGAGACAGATGGAGAGGTGGAGTTCAGACCACAGAAATGCAGAGGCTGAATCTGTGCAGTTATTCAGCAATACTCGCCAGTCACACCCAAAGAAAAAACTCCGAGCAGATCTGCAGGATCGTACTTCCACTGGTGTTTACTACCAGCTATGCAAACTCAGATGATATAGTGCGCTGTGAAACAAACGGAATCATTTGCAAATCAAATGGAGCATTTCTGTTAATGATCAGGACATTTCTTTTAATATAAACTTCCACAACCCTTATTTAATGTCTACAAAACAGCACAGAGAAAAACAAATAGCAAACCAGTAATTGAAAACTTCTGAAAACTAGTGAAGCCTGAAATAATCCACCTTTGCTTGGAATATTTTTCCGATCTTCCTTTATCCATAAGTGGAACTTATTGTGGTATTGATTTAAGAAATGTTAGTTTTTGAAAGCTGTGGAAGATTGCTCAAATTTTAAAGTATTTCCAGGAAGATTACGTGCACAAGTGGATGCATACACTATTTTTGTGCGAAATTATTCACAGACTTTTGCATTTACACCGATCAAAATCCTTACAACTGAGTTCATTTAAATGAAAAGCTTTTGTCTTCCTGTGCACTATTCAAAAAGGTCATAGACGTTGTGGTAGGAGAAAGAAAAGACAACCTTTGAGCTGAAAATAGAGCAACTTCAGACAAAAACAAAAAACCACTTGTGTCAGAGTGTCAGAGCACACTACGAGCCAAAACAGTATTGCTCTTTTCCTTTTTCTGGGTAGCCTGTAGGTTTGCATGTGTCAGACTAAACTAGGAGGCAAACAGTTTTCCTTTTTTCTTTTTTTAAATCTTCTTTTGGCTTCAATCAGAAGATTGATACCACCAGTGCACTAGCTTGTCAAGAGGTACCAAACAACTTCATCTATTTTTTTTTTCTTATTTTTAAATTTGTAACTAAGTGATAGCTGCTGTACAAAGAAATGGATCCCTGGTGGTTTTATGACTGACATTATTTTACTATGACAGTTATTAAAATCATCTACATGAAGCTGTGGTGAATTTTGTTTTTGAAACTTCCATCCACCTTCTGTGTGTGCTTCATCCCATTTTGTTTCCACATGCGCTTCATCCCGTTTTGTTTTAGGTTTGCAGGATGGGGTGGGGGTGCAGGGGGCTTATCTGAGAGGAAGGGCACTGACTGGACAGGTTACCAGTCTGTCATAGATGAGAACAAGACAAATGATCACACACACTGACTCAGATGGTGGTCAGCTTAGGACCACCAATCCACCTAACATGAACTTTTTTGGACCAAGAAAACACTAATAACCCAGCTGTGACTTGAGCTGGAAACTGTTGCTGTGAGGCAACAGTGCTAACACCATGAGGACTCTGTCATAAATAAGGAAAAAAAGGTATATATATATATATATATATATGATGTCTGTATATGGGAGAAATACTCCAAATAAAGCAAAAGCCTGACTGGTGCATCTGTTCAGTCCGATCACAGCAGCATTCAGACGGGTCTGATGGGTCTTTGCACAAAATGGATGAGGACTGGCAGCTTTTGATCTATTTTATTTTTGATCACACGAGAAACTAGTCCCATATGATTCTTCTAGCGTTTTTGTCACTCATCACGCTCCGTCTGTTTGGGAATCCCATCCCTGAGAAAATCTTGCATTATAAAGCAGGTTAGGTTTAACTCCTAATTATGTTCCTCTTCTGTTAAGAAAGTCCAACTCCTGAGTCACTTTGTCTTGTCTCTGTTGAGCTACACTTTGCAACATGGGGAAACTGTGGAAAAGGCAACCCACATCTTCTGTGAATATAAATGACCAATCTAAGAAAACTGACACACAGGGACCTGTGTTTGTTCCACAGTTATGAGGATATAACACAGTAAAACACTTCGTAAACAATTTGTAAATAATTAAAAAAATTTGTGTCACCGTTTGATCTCTCAGGCACTGGCTCTTTCTTATTTGTTAAATTGCAAATAAGGGATAATATTGTGTCATGTGAAGACAACTGTCACTGGTCCACTTCCCTGTTATGTATTATTTACAGGTTATTGACTTGTTTTCAGTTGCTATTTTGTTAAGAGTAAAAAACTTCTTGAATAGGTTTATAAGCACCAAAAATCCACCGATCAACCACAATATCACGAGCAGCCACCTAATATTGAAGAGGTCCACCTTTTGCCATCAGAATAGCTCTAATGAATCAGGGCAAGGATGAAGAACATTTGAGGGTGTCATGGGGTTTCTGGCACCAGGGTGTTAACAATATCTGCTTTGGGGCCTGTGCACTGCAGGGTAGAATCTTTTTGAACTGGTTTTATTTACTACAGAAGACATCAGATCCCATCAAGTTGGTATCGGAAACTCTATACATGGTTTCTGAACCCTTCTGTGGTGGTATTGCAGGGACCTCTGCTGTCCTGCTAAAGGAGGTTGCCACTGAACATGTTTGGGATGCGCTGAATGGAGTGACTGATCCAAAAGTAAGATCCACGTCAATGCCGAGCTGCAGCTTTTCTCAGATGATCAGTGCATTATAACAAGATGAGCATTAAAACCATAGAAGGGTAAATCTACCCTCTATACCTGCCAGTGACTTTAATGTTGAGGCTGGTAAATGTATTTAGTTTGGACCGGGCAAGTTCATGACTAGTTTTAGAAAAAATACTCACTGAAAGAGCTGAGATATGCAGATAAATATATTACAAATATACATAATATGTGTGAACATTAAACAATCATTGAACCTTAGATGTGCATGTAGATTTTTTTTCATGTGTACCGTTTCCCCATTTCCAGCTGCATTTGCCAGGTTGGCATTAAAAACAATAAAACTTACAGTTAAATTTATGGTTAAAAAACCAAACTAGTTTGTTTTTTCTAATCTATCTTTTGTCGGGAAAATCAATCTTTTTTTTTTCAGTAATTGTCTTCCATATAAACCCTCTGACATGCTATTATTGTACTGCATGTATGCTGTGAAATTTTCTAAATTAGTGATGGATGAGAACAGATGAGAACACAATTGTTATTCTTTCATGCAAAATGTGGATCTAAACAATTTGTTGTGCCGAATATAAAGCTTTTAACACACTGCAGAGTGTTTTAGCAGATAGCGATGGTACTTATATATTGATTCAGTAGGAGAGACGGGTTTTTGCTTTCTCTCTGAGCCTCAGGGAAGAAACATGAGAGCAGTCAGATGAAAGACGACCTTCAGTTAACGACTCTTTCTTCTTTCTTTCTTTCTTTCTGTCTGTCTTTCTTTTTTTATTTCTGCAGAACTGCACGCAGCAAAGCCGTGGGAGTTCTTGTGTGACTGTGTTTGTGCAGGCTGTCTATGAAATGGCTTTGTATTCTGTTCACTTGGTCTTTCACAGCACACAAGCATGAAAATGCTGTTTCATTGTCATAAAATTCATTAGAAATGCATGCACATTCACGAACGCAGAAAACAAACAAACACTCATACAGTCCAAGATAAAAAACAAAACCGTCTGTGCTAACAGACACGCACAGAGGAAATAATGGACATAAAAATAAAAAATGAAGCAGGTGGACATAAAAACATGCACGCACACACACATACACATATATATACACACACATACACATGGTTTAGTGCATGACAGTGTGATAGATGGTGAGAAGTGAAGAAAACAGACCCTGTTCTTTTCTGCTGGCTCTCTGTGTGTCATCAGTCCCAGATTTTAGAAACCACAGGGTCCTAAAAAATAAACAATTTGGGGTTCATTTAAAGGGTGTAAACTTATAGAAGGATGCCACCGATCTCCCCAAAGCCTTGCTGGGAAAGGAAGTTTGTCTCATGTGATCAAATGCATTTGGGACTGTTTCAAAACTCCAACTTTCAATACAGCTTTTGAATTTGTGAAGTTAACAAAGTAATTTGACACTGTAGGAGGAAAAACAATGCAAACCAACAGTTTTTCAAAAAGTGAAATTATATTATAATAATAGTATTTTTTAAAGTGAAATGGTATTATAATTATAATTTTGTTACTTTAAAATGACATCATGCACAGAGAGAAAACTACTTTCCATTTGAGGCTTTAGGGACAACTGACAAAACTGAATCATCCATTAAAAATAATCCATTAAAAATAAATCAGATCAGATTTACCATCAAACTGATCATGCACTAAACCTATAATTAAAACGGCAAATGGCATTTCAAGATTAGAAAAAAGTAAATAAATGAAGCACACAAACACACGTCACACAACCCTAAGGCAACGAAACACTAAGCAGAGACAGGTGTTTTAGAAATTTGGTGCTTTTGTAAAATAGTTTTTGGTCTTTTGAAAATAAAAACTGCCACTATGAGAGAAGACCACATGAAAAACCCTTAATTTGTCCTTCAAAGCATGTGAGAGGTTCTTAGTTTATGCTGAAAGAAGACAAAAAAAGCATCTTAGAATGTTATTTTGATAAGAAAGAAACTAGAGATGCACCAACTGATATTGGTTAATTATGGTACTGTATGTCGTTACTGAAGTTTCCTGAAAGAAAAGAGTAATTGGCCAAAATTTGTCATTTTTTGATCAAAATCATTCAAAAAAAAAAAAAAAAAGTCAAAATCTGGACTACAGCTAGCTGTGATGTTTTATAGTCCTACATGTAGCCTTGCAAAGCCAGAGCAAAAACTTGCTGTTTTCTTTATTGTGGTCTGAAGAGGTTCATGTGAGCGTTAAAGGTAGGGTAAGGGATTTTTGGATGCCATCTCTTCCATTGATATATTTGAACAAAACACCAACAAAATACAGAGAACTAGGTCCTCCCTCCACTGCACTTCGAAAAAACACGCTCCATCATGACCAAAGCTGCATGAGCATGAACCCTCCCAGTGTCAGTGATTGGCTAGAGTAATGTTGGTTGTGGCTTGAGGAGCCACTCTCTTTGTTTCCACCTGATGTAGCGAGGACGGTGTATGAAGACCAGGTTTCTTAACTGTGCACCAAAAGATGATATGGCGCATATTTGCAAAATGTGAACAATAAAGACTTCTGGGTTGGAAACTGTGAAGAACTGCTTACCCTACCTTTAGGTCTAAAAAACAAAATATTGATATCTACATTCTCTACATAAAATTGAGCAAGTGAGTGGTTTGGATTTTACTTCCTATGTTCAGAAAGAAAGAAAGATAAGAGGACAAAGGTAATGCTCTACTGATGCCCATTAAATTTGTTTTTCACTATCTTCTGACATTACAAAAGAGAGCACTAAATCATCACTGTTGGGTGTGATTACAGGTGCGTGGTGCATTAAACTATATCCATTAGTGAAAATATTTATGGCCAAAGCCATGACACACTTGAAACTGAACACTTATTTGCCATTTTGCAGGTAAAATTTATAATTTGTAGCTGAATAAACTGTACAAATGATTTTGAACGGGCTTTGCAAAGCTTGAAAGTAAGTTTTTTTTTGTTACAGGTGCAGGTTTGTCCTTTTACATGGTTTATCAGTGTAACCATCTCTAAGAGGGTCCAACATCAGGTGGGTATAACTGTCCTCTCACCTCTAAATCCTCTCTGTGTGATCGGTCTCTGTCCTCAAAGTCTCTAGTTCTGCGCCGAGCTTCTTCGAATGCTGCCTGAGCCAAAGCGTCCTCATGCTGCACACAAACAGTAAGTGTGTGTTTACTGCTTTTAGCAAGATAGTGGTTACAAAATAGGAAAGGGAGTCATCGAAAATAAAAAGGAAAACAAAATACAACATGGAAGTGATCAAGAGGAGGAATTTTGAATTGAGTTGGTGTACCTGCGCCCGTTCCTGATCATACTCCAGATATCCCATCCCATCCAGCCTCTGTAGGTCAATCCAACCTCTCCAGATCACACACACCCCATTCAAGATCATAGGGGCCTTTAAATAGACCTGTGAAGACACACACAGAGCGGGATATTCATGTTGTGTTTGATACTCACAACTACATGTGTGTTGTGAGAGATGTTAGATTTGTTCCAGCAAGTTTTTTCGGTGGTGATGCTTTCGACCCCGTCATGTGGTGTTTGAAGATGTTTAGCTCATATGGCAGCAAGTCAAATCAAAAATAAGGTCAGCAGAAAAATAAAAAAGGAAACATCAACACTGAAATCTGATGCTTGTTTAAATCCATAAAGCCTCTATTCTCTGCCTCTCATGACTTCGGTAAAAGCACCGGGTGTATATTGATCGTATTTTAGCCCTGAGGCAGGAACAGCAGCTTAAGAAGACCTCCCGTTCCACGCTAAATTACAGTTTTTAAATCGAACCCTGTCAGCTGCTTCCCCAGAATAATAAAAAGTCTGTGTTTGGGAGGTGGAGGCCTCTCCACCCTCTGCTGGCTCAAACGAAACAGAAAAACCATCAACTGCGTCAAACCTCCTCAGTATTTGACTCTTCAGTGACACATGCTGAGGTGCATTAGCATATGCACACAGTGTGGCTTGGTATCAGGATATGGTCTGTTTGTGTCTTTCTGTGGCTGCAAGCTGCCACTTTTGATTTAATGCAAATATTTTCTGTTTAACATTACATTGGACATTTTTTTGTGTGTGTGTGTATGAGTGTTGCATTTCACAGTTACTGCTGAGCTTCAGGGCCTTCATCACACGCTGGCAGCTAAACTCTGCTTTATTCTGGGTAACAACCTCAGCCATTACAGCTTTCAGGCATTTTTTTTTTCTTATTTATTCATGAAAATAAAACCTGCATTACTCCAGGCCTCACATGTTTTGAGTCAATTAAGATGAAAACCAAATAAGGAAAAACACAAGCATTAGCTGGTCAGAAGCCTTGTCGTATTTGACCTTGTGTTGTTTTGTCTGCCTGTGGAAGAGTGGGTGAAACAGCAGAGATAGTAGTGTGCTTACTTTAATGGTAGTAACACCTCTTTGTTGCTCATGCACACTGAACTGCACTGGAAGCCCACTTCACAGCATCATACATTCAGAAAGACAGGGGGAGTGTCACACTTTTGTCCCTCTCTGCTCTCCTGGTCATGTTACATGCTCCATGACTCAATGCAGCGATGACTGCAAAGTAAATACACAGCATGAGTGGATTTACATCTGTATCACAGAACAATACCTCTGTTTGGATTTGTGGGGCTGACAATCTAAACTATTTCTCAACATTTAGCAAAAATATTTTGTGAAGGATAGAGACTGAGTAAAAATATGTTTATTTTGTATTTTCCAATGTCAGTCAAAGTTTGTAAAGTTAGAAAAGCACATAAACCCCCCACAATTTAGTTTGACCATCTCCAAAACTATTTAAACTTGCTTTCAGGTTTGTTTTGGCTGCTCTGGGCCAGTGGAAACAAGCTTTTAACACAATGCTAGAATACTTTTGCCTCATAAAACACACCTGTTCATTCAGCTCCATTTCAGTCACCAATACCCCCATGAGATAAATATCCGTCTCTTTAGCTGTCAAATGCGCTCTTTTGTTAACTAACCATTAAAGAAAACTAAATAGTAATCAATATCTGATTCAATGTTAGGCTGCTTAATGTGAATATTGTAATGCTTGGGTCCTTATTATAATATTTATGGCGAGGTTTCTCAAAGAAACTAAGCAGCTACTCTAAGGTGGATCTAAGCATGCTCAAAAGCTGTTTGAGCAAAAAAAAAAAAAAAAAAAAAAAAAAAAAGCTGTCTGGTGTTATTTGAACCAGTTGATCAGACTCAAAACAAGCTCCATTTATGCAAAACCAGAATCCAATCACACGCAATGTGACAAACAGCATACTTCTCCTCTCTCAAATACTGCCCCTGGAAACATAAAGTATCCCATATTTCAGGAAAATGCAACAAACTGAGGGGCAAAAACTCTGTTAGTTCCATTTTCGTCCTTTTGAAAGCATGAAGTTGCTATCACTGCAAGCCTTCTCCCTCTGCACACTCTTTAAACTCATAGGCCAGATATATGTAAACATACATCCACTGGCAGCCTCTCTGTGCCTTTCATTTAGTCCTTTTTCTGCACTACAAGTGCAGGACTACATGTGTGGGCTGACTTCCTTCTTCTGAAAGGGACTCCTCAGTATTTTACATGTTTTAGCCTTTTGTTTTGGTTTTCCAGACCTCTGCGTTGCTCTGGTGGTTCACTCTCGGCTCTCACATTAGACCCATCTTGAGCAGACGCTTTTAGCAAAGATTCTCAAAAACAAGGACCATATATACTACAAGTTCAGCTCTGTGCATTAGACAGACAGTAAGTCTAGATCCTATGATCATTCAGCTGAAAAGTCAAACAAACATGTTTGCCTGCATGTTTACCGTATGAAATGTGATAATCACTCTGTACTGTCTCCCCTGCTCGACTTGGTCACTCCTGGGCAAAGATGGAAACACTTAAACTCCTGATGAAAGCATGCATTTGTGTTAGGTCACAGCCAAATGTGATAAAAAATCTCATCATGTGTGATACAGCTGATGTAACCTGGAATTTTATTTTCGGTGTTTGCGTTCCTTCTTGCTTTTGTTGTCCTCTTTCCCACGATGCTGATTGCCATTAGAAGGAGCCACAGACAGACTTTTTTTCCCAAGACAGACAGTTTTAAGGTGGTATTTTTATCTACGTAAACAACCATTTAAGAATAAATGAACAAAAACAAACTTCCCTAAAAAACACGCATGCAGATGAGTAGATTTTTCTGTGTGAAACTGGGCGAGCTCCATGTTCCTGCATTTTTGCTCAGGCTATTTTTGGACAACCCCTCACAGGACCTCTTTTACCACAACTACCCACACTGCACCGGGGCTGCAGGGGGAGACCGCACCCCAAGAGACTGTGGGTTTTTGTGTTTATTCGAGTGAATGTTTTTCTATGTGTGTGTGTGTGTGTGTGTGTGTGTGTGTG
>JAOWBL010000021.1:13906430-13935648 GCA_028564865.1 Zenarchopterus dispar | reverse complement strand
ATATATATATATATATATAGATATATATATATATATATATATATATATATATATATATATATATGCCTTTTTTTAAATTATCCTGATTATTAATATGTGCCTACTTGCATTCTTCTTTCTTTTTTTCATTAAAGATCAGGAAAATCATCATGGTCATCATTGCCATCATCATTTCCACAGCTGTGTCAAAGGAACAAGGAGGAGGAAGAGGAGGGCATGAAGGATGGGAGAAAAGAGGGGACGAAGAGGAAGGACATTACAGGGGGGTGTGGGCCTGCTCAGTACAAGCCACACCCTCGGAGGTTGTTGGCGATAATGATATCGGTCACGGCGTCAAACACAACCTGGATGTTTCCTGTATCTGTGGCACAGGTCATGTGACAGTAGATTTCCTTATTTGGAGAGCGATTCTTGCTCTCGAACTGTGCTTGGATGTAAGCTGCTGCATCCTCATAAGTGTTTGGTCCTGGACAGAAAAAAGAACAAAAATTTATATATATACACATATGTATACATGAATAAATTCTCACAAAAAAAGAAATAGAGTACAAGGATATTTTATATGATTTCCTCACTAAATCTGCTCCTTTTGGGGGAAGTTACCATATTATGTGTGTGTTAAATCAATATTTAGATGATTGATATGTTCAGGACTGCAGCCACAGCCTCCAAAAATCCTGTTCAAAGAATCAAATAAAGTTAACCATAACCATTACGTTTGGCTAGTGGGCTGGAAGTACTGATCTCACAGACAGTTAGCATTTTACTTTACTGGATGTACTATGAGTATGTTATCGTTTTAATAAGTTTAAAGTTCAGAGCATATAAGCAGCGTTTTTTGTGAAGTTAAAAACTACCAACAGGATCAACTTAATAGCACTTAATGTCCACAAATTCAGTATAAACTTGAAAGTAGAAGTAAGTACTACCACAATAACGTGTCCTCACACTGGTAAAATTCATCTAATTCTTTCAGGCTTCTTAAAACATTTTCACTTCCTCTGTATTAAGTTTGAAAAATGTTAAAACGGATTTAGTTGGAACATAATTGGATTTTAACAGGACTGTGGTGAGCTGTATTTTAAAGGATGTGATTTGAATTCTTAAGTTTTCTTGTAAAGTACCCTAAGATGACTTTATATGTGAAATAGTGCAACTCAAAAAATATGAACTGAACTGATTCCAAAAACGTTTCCAGTCATTCAGATAATATACACTACTTTAGCTGAAGTAATAGATTTAATATTCATATTTCCTAGTCATTCATATTTTTCAGACTTTTTATTTGTACAGTTTTAGTAACAGGCCCGTTTCACAGAGATCCAGGGTCTGAAAGACATGTATGCAAGCATGAGTTATAGGATTAAGTTGAGAGTTGAATCCTTCCTCTAAAATGAACGCCATGCCACTAATGTAAACGACTGATACAGCCCTTAAAAAACAAACACGAGCTTTAGTCGTGAAACTATGCGTATGGTATGCTGGCACCCTTCTCCTGCAGTCTGAGGTGTTTTGGACAGCGAGGGGGATTTGTGACGCAAGAGGATAAAGAGATGGAACATATCAGATGGATTTCTGTGATTATCAGGGCAGTTAGCAGAACACAAGCGAAGCATGAGAGACGGAAATGAATAAAATCGGCTTAGAGGTATGTGTGTGTGAGACAGAAAAGGTCTTTTCATGGTGGACCAAGCGTGACTGCTCTTTTACTCACAGTTGCTTTCTTTCATCTGTCACGGCTACACCGGACTCTCACCTCCAAGTCGAGCAGTCTATCTACTTTATTCTTCCTGTACAGCTGACTTCCCTCCTTTCTTTTTTAAAATCCTCACCCCATGTATCAGTGCCTCCCATCACTTCTCCTCTGCTCTACTTTTAAACACGTCAAAGTAAATCTCTCTTTTGAAAGTACAGTTAAGCGGTTCTTCAAACATTTGATTGGCCATCCCTGCTGCAAACGTATTCAAGGCTGGAAGGAGACACTTGGGTTTAAAGTGCCACATTTCTTGGATGGTTTATAACTCGGTAAATGTCAGGACTAGTCCTCCTCCAGAGGTATGACACAGAACTGATGAACTGAGCCGAGCAGATCGGTGCCTAGAAAAATCGGAAGGGTTTCAAAACGCCATTTCATTTCTTGGGTTCACTTTTAGCTAGGGCACATCACAGTCATTCCTCTCTTTACACCATCTCATATAGTTTAAACTGAATTCCTGCATCTTTTTTTTTACCTCGTCACTTCAGACGAGGTAAAGTGACAAATGTCTCAAAAACTCCTGTTTTCCAATGCAACTTCCAATTTGTTTGGGGCTGGCAAGGTCTGAAAATGTGTCATACAGTGAGCTGTTCAGATCTCCAGGCTTCTGTGACCTCAGAAATCCAGGGAGGAGTGCCTTTATGTGTCATTTTTATTTACACTCACAAACTGAAATTATGCTGTATTCAGTGCATCTCAGAAGTGAGAAGTTTAAAGTATTCGAACAATGTGGGTCTGTTCAACAAGACTGTCTAAAAGAGGAATTAGCATCTACTGTCTGTGGATAATCTGTAGACAAGGTGAATTGGAGAAGATTACACTGCCACTCAAACATTTTTCTGTGATTTAGTTTTGTGGGCTCTCTCTGTACGCTCTCTCATGCAACAATCATTACTGAGTATTTAATACTGCATGTTCAGAGTTATACTTGCATTGAAGCTCAAAGCTGTAGGATGGATCTCAAAAGAGGCACACCCTGAGAAGTCTCATGTACTGTTTCTTTATCAGGGATATCATTCAAGACAGCTGGGTGACCGTTACACCAGAGATAAAGTCTGGCCCAACACAGAAGCTGCTGACTTTTGAAGGTGGTCCACACCTGGATTCAAGATTGTTTTAAATGATTGTTTTTCTGTCATTCTCTGTTTTTCTGTGATTTTTACAACTATAGCTCAGACCAAAATCACAAATCCCTTAACAACTGTGAAGTTAAAAATAATACAAATTTTCTATTTTGTATTAAAACATGGAGAGTTTTGCCTTATAACTTTAACCTTTGTTGGAAATTTTTGAAATCTGCACTAGTTTTTAACTCAAAACAAAGCTTTAAAATGCAAATATGTTCCATGAAATTGTAGAAATACTATTGGGCCCAACAGTTGAGTCCTTGGCCTTGGGAAGGATGAGAGACAGCTGTGCACAAACTGGCTGCAGCTAAGAAATGCATCCTGGCAGAAGTGGTTAACTTACTCCCAATCAGTCATTGTGCCAGCTCATGTTCCACACAACCTATTATCCAAATATATTTCTACTGATTTTGTGAAATATTGAATAGATGAAAGTTGCATGCCATTCAAACTTGTTGCCATCCCAAAGATGTATATTGTGATGTAATAATCCAAAGTTTTTTCTGAAACCTGGAACAACATTCGTTGGAAACACACCAAATTTAGAAAATCTCATGTTTTCAGTTCTTTGTACCTGTGTATTCTGGGAAGCAGATGCTGAGCGGCGACTTCTTAATCTTCTCCGCAAACAGATCCTTCTTGTTGAGGAAGAGGATGATGGAAGTGTCGATGAAGAACTTGTTGTTGCAGATGGAGTCGAACAGCATCAAAGACTCATGCATGCGATTCTGTGGGGGAAGAAATGATGAGCGAAGAAAAGGCAAGAAAACAATGAAAGAGAAAAGAAGAATGGTGAGGGGAAAATGGGATTAGGTGAGATTAAGGGTGAAAAGAAGAGAAGATTAAACAGGGAGAAGAAGAAGAAGAAAAGGAAACAGGGTGAGAAAGGAAGAGAGTGTGGAGAGGAAATGGGCAAAATTTAACGTTATCATTGAACAAGCAGAATAACACATCTCTCTTGTTAAGTTTGGTAAAAGAATGATGAGATAACAAAAGCGAGAGATTTTTTTCTGAGTAATTACTGCTTCAACATCTCCTATTAAACACAACATTCTGCGGCTTTATCCAGATAACAAAGCTACTGACTCTTTGTTTCATGCTGAAAAAGCGGCTTTATTAGCTGTTTGGGGAATACTTTCCAACATTTTCAATAGATAATTATAGTTCTGGGGGTAAAAAAGAAGAGATAAATTAAAGGAGGAAGAGAAGGAATGAGGACGAGGAACATCAACAAACTTGTTTGTCACAATTAAACACTGCCGGTTAAACATTTACAGTAAAATATTGCACAAATACAAACAGACACACACACAGAGAAGGAAATAATCAGTCATCTCCCGTTACTCATGTGGTGCTTTATTATTATTGTCTCATGTATAAATACAATGTTCAATAAATTATCAACAGTGAGGGAGTTACAGCAGATATATTTACCTCAGTAAAACAACACTTGTGTGCACACACATGCACTCAAACTCACACATAACCATTTTGCAGATTTGGCTGGAGGTGACCTGTACAGTAAAGAAGGTGTCGGTTGATGCTCCAACGACTGGTTTAAATGCACAGTGGTCAGGATTGACGGCTAAAGCGGTGACATTAAAACGTTCCAGAGTAAAACCTGCCTCCTTAATGCTATCAGAGTTCATTATGGCCGACACGTACCCTCCGGCTCTCTTCCAGTCCAGCAGCAGAGCAGAACTTCTCCCTGCTCCTCAGAGGCTTAAGTGCTCATTACAACAACTGGCAAAGGGAAACCAATTATCATAAGATGACTCAAAAGCATTTTTGAGCAAGCATTTGGAAATTTTAAAGCATAGATTAGTCAGCAAAATGACGGCACAGCAGCCAAATTCAATCTAAGACGGGAAACATTTGGCGTTAACGTTTGCACTGGTTTCTGTGTTTAGCTCCAAATGCGGCAAAAACAACTTTTCGTGTTGCTATATGGGGCAAAAAAAAAAAAAAATGGCATAAAAGTGCAATCATTTCTTTTGTAACACCACCTGCTGCCCAGAAAAAGCAGCCACACAGCCTTTGTTACCTGAATGTACTCCTGACTGACAGACAGGGAGGAAAAAAAACCTTCCCTGCATGGCCTCAGACTACATCACCAATAAACCTGTCCTTCATTGAAGCCTGCGGGCTCCAGTATGTACTGTCCGGACTCAAGCAGGAACATGTTACCCACCCTGTTCAGCCTCTGCCCCTGGCGTCATTTCTCTCCTCTTATTCCACAAACACAAACACTTGCACTGATTGGCTCATTGTTCTTCCCCGTGGCGACATCATTCCTGTCTTTACCTTATAATCTGCTAACTGCTGGAGCACGTAACCAGATATTCCTAGTTTAAAGGAATAGTCCACAAATGAAAGTGTTTTGCATCTCCTATCCAACTAGTTGAGCCGTTCTGTGGAAAGATTACATATTGATTACTTCAAATTAAGGCTGACTTAAACCTGAAGCCTTTATTTGTTATGTAGCTTTTACTTTAAATTCTCTTAGTTTGCAGCTGGAAAAAAACAAAAACAAAAACAAATGTGAGTTCCAATCAGTGTAAACTCGTGACAGTTTTCGGCGACATATGCTGTTCAAGTGAAAATGTCATTCATGTGAATTGTGTATTGGAGAGCATCTTTGCAATAAAACACCTTTGCTTGAACGCAACGCGTGCAGTTAGGAGGTTGCTAACCTGTTCAGCAACTTCTAACTTAGCTATTTAACGTTAGAGGCGCATCTGAAAACTAATGGTTCTAAGCAGTCCATTGATGTATGGTTTCAGTAATGTTACATAGCATGAAAAAAAAGTCACCATGTAACGGGAACATCTTGATTGGGACTGGCAGAAAGACTCGTGTGCGTGTCGGGTCAAACAAAGATTTATTATTGTGAGGATGCCCTTTGATGACTTTGATTCAAAACGGTGAACGACGCTGAAAAAGACATGAGTTTGCAGGCATGTATATGTTTTGAGTTGGCAAATCAGGATATTTTAGGCTTATTTCTAGCACATCACTTGAAATTTTGATCAAATAAACCAGAAATCAGTTTTTAAGTTAAAGATGCAATCACACAGGTATGTGAATCTCCGAGTCTAATAAGTTTAGGATGGGCATATCGCTCGGAGTTGGTTAATTTTCAGCTTGTTCTGACCAGTGACTGGCTGATCAGACACCTGGGAATCCAAGATGAAGTTTGGTAAGTACAGAGTACAAACTAGTAACCTGAGCCTCTGTTATGAACCTAAAAATGACTCTAGCAGAGCACACAGCCTGCAGCCTAGGATATCTTTTACTGGTATCAGTGATGAAAAATATAAAGTCATGTAGAGGGGGAACAAAAGAAAAAAAAATAGAGGAAATGGAGGTCAGAATTGGCCAAGAGTGTAATAGGAGAAGTATAAATAAAATTTTAAATTGAAGTCTCTTGATAAAGGTTTTATTGCAGATCCCGAACATTCTGTACCAGTGTCAGAGTGGGTCTGGACCATTATTGCTTCGGAGATGTGCTGAGTTTAGGAAGTTAGACATATTTTAAAGTCGTACAAGCCAACGACAACTCAGATCTAGAAGTGAGAGATATCCGTCGTAGTTGCGTAACTGTCCAAAACTCGACATGGTTTACAAGTCACCATCCATTACAAAGTTCTAAATTCACTTGGATAAAAAAAATACCATACTAGCGCCACAGACTCAATACACTGTTAATTTAGCTAGCACAAAAAAGAGCAACAACATGCAGTATAAGATCTGGACGTTGAGGACTTCCAACCATAAGTTCATAATGTTGTTTTGAAAACGAATCAACATTATGAAGTGCAGGGTAGGGTTTTAATGCCACTAAAGAACAGCAGAAGCATTAATAACTATTTTTTTTCTCTGTATGCCGCCTGAGGGGATGACAAGCATGAAAGAAGTGGGGTGAACAAAGCTCCAGCAGTATGCTGCCACTGCCACCCCAAGGGTAAATCAAAATGCAGACTTTTTCCTTTCATCTGAATGTGAAACTGGAGCTTTCTCACGTCATGCGGACAGAGCTTTCACCAGAACATTTTTCCATGAATGTCCACCTCTGACTGGTCTTTACAAAGCTTACACAGCGTGCAAACACACTGTTAGAGTTAAGGGCTGCTTAATTAAACGTATAAGAGTATTTGTATTGTAAAATGGCCAGAAAGAGGAAAATGTTTAGATCCCTCTGTGTCTCAGATCTTTCTTTTTTTTTGGCCTCCGATTTCTGAAAGTTCATATTTACTAGCATCTAGTTGCTCAAATAATTGCATCCAAGTGAACGCCGTTCACCGGTGCCTAACTTATGGTAGGTGCATAAAAACAAAAAAGCTGAGTTGTCCCTAATGAACTACTTAAGGAAGAAAAGCAGGAGGGAGGTGCAAGCAACTCTGTGAATGTAATGACTTTCTTTTGAAGGTACACAAATGAACACACAACCCCTGAATATTGCAAGTTATATGCTGGAGCACTGAATCAACGGCTCCACGGTGAACGACACGTGATGTGAGTGCTGGAATCAGGCGGAGGACATTATCAACTAACGGCTCCGAGGCTTCTCGTTTGGTTAAAGAGCCAAAGGACATGTGAGGCTCTGGTTGGAAACAATGGTAACATTTGGTGACGGGAGGTGTTGTGACATTTCAAAAACCCATGAGCCTGTTTGTGCCTTCAGTGCATGTACGTGCATGTGTGCATGGAAAGGGTAGACAGGTGCCTTGTGGGTAATTAACCCGTAGACACCGACTCCAGCACAACACCCATGGGCTGATGTTATCTCTTACACAACACACACTGCACATGCGCACTGACCTTTTCTGCCTGAAACCACACACACACACACACACACACACACACACACCTGCAACTGTATGCAATCTGTAAACATGCACACACAACCCAGGCACATGCAGACACACATGCAGCAGGACGATCAACAGCCTCGGGGAGCTCTCTGCCTCTAATTAGGAAATTTGGTACAGATGCGGTAGGAGGTTCTGATGATGTCATCTACTTGTTTTTCTGTTGTTGTTTTTTTTTTTAAAAAGCACAGCTTTGAGCACGGGGTAGAGACACACTTACGCAGCTTGGGTGAGGCAGGACGAGGGGAATAAAGCAAATGCCTGCCACATTAATAAATAAAGATGCTCTCCCACTCGCTTTTCCGGGGAACACTCACACCAACGAACACACTCAGACCAGGCACTTCAAACACGGCTCCCTCTCTATTTGATGCTATAAACCGCTGCTCGTACACATCACTTTTCCTTTCATCTGCGCTCTGCAATGCATCAAACCTCAAGTCTGAATAAACTCCAATTGCCGACAGAAAAACCCCAAATCGCATGTAAGGCTTTCTCATCCGAGATCATCTACCCTCGCCAGCATTGCATCTCTCAAAGTTTACCTCTAATTTATTAGGGTGGACAGCACGGATGTTTCACGGAGCAGACTCACACAACGGATGCAACCTCAGGGTTGCATACAATCGATGCTTTCACCACAGCATTATCTGAGAATTGTCTGTTTGAGTCAGTGCGAGCTTTTGGAGCTCTTTGTTTTAAGTGTTTCTTTAGTGGGGCCATTCACGCTGCAACATCAGCCAGAGGTGGTTCCTGCAGAGATGAATAATGAGGCATCCTCACTCCAAATCACATAGCAGAAAGTAAAAGAGTAAAACAACAGTAATAAAACGAAATGCATCTGTGATCAAAAAAGAAGATTTGATGCTGATTCTTTGAAATGAAGCGATGTAAACCTCAGCTGAGTTGTGTCAACCTGTGCTGATTAGTTTGCAGTAAACAGACGGGAACCATCTCTCATTCTGATGCTAGTTTTCACTCAAACTGCTGAGTGAAAGGGTTAAAAACAACATGATGTGACTATATCACCACAAATCAAACATTTTTGATTCAACGCTGACTTCCAATCACATTTCAAATTAAGAATTTTAACTTTTATGTCACAATTGTAACAATAATAAAAATAGTGGGAAACATTCTATTAAAATATCATTGGGAGAGATTTATGAAGAATAAAAATAGAAACAAATAACCACTATATATATACATACAATTAGATATTGACAGAATATCATCTGATATCAGTTTGCATGAACATATGAATAAAATTCAACCTAGAAAGATAACACAACAGAGCGACAGGTTCTCCAAACCCATTATTGTGATTCAAGGCATTCACTCATTCTTTCTGTGTCCAACGTGCAGCAGAAGTAGCAGGTCACTCAAGTCCAGAGCATGCTTTGCATCTAACAATACTGTCGTTCAGCTGTGTGGGCTCTTGTTTTGGTGTTTATGATAAAATAATATGAAGTGAGCAAAATGGCACGATGTCGCACACCGTCAACTACAGGTCTTCCTCAAGAAGCAGCAGCAAGAGAGAATCGTGAATCATGACGCAAGAATGAACAAATACAAATGTTTGGCACATCATTTCAAAGTTTGTTTTCAGTCACATGCAGCAGAGCCTGCACCGGATCCCGTCAACGCCAAAGAAAACCGCCTTCTCCTTGCGTCTCAACAGAGTTTGTTTCTTGTCTTCATTTGTTCCAAATCAAATGGGTTTTTAAACGAATTTTGTTCAGAAATCTGTGTTTACATCAAAAACACGAGGACACTGCAAGTCCACTGGTGATTCAGTCCAACAGCAAGAAGACAAGCTGGCCCGCCATGAAACAACTGCTTCATTAAAACAAACAAACAAACAAAAAAGCTCATTAAACTCAATTCTATCACCTGCTTTGGAGAGAATAATCTAGTTTCTATACTGTGGTCAGTAGATGACGTCACAGCTAACGTGGTTACATGAAGAAGTCAAGGACTAAATCAGTATTTTTGACAATAAAAGAGAGAAATTGTAAATGTTTTAGTTATCCTTTCATGTCAACGTATTGAGCGTCTCTTAACTTCCAGAAACAGAACTTTACTTTTCACCTGACTGTAAATATTAACACTGGGATAATGGTAAAAAGACAGCTGGGCAGCTATTCAATAATTATGATTTAATAAGAAGAATTTAATCTACCATCTATTGTGGGATTTTTATGAACGATGAACTCCTAATTTTAGCTTGTGACAACTTCTTTTCTTGGTTGACTTTATTTTAGGTTTGTCGCTTTGAAGTTCCACACCACGACTAAGATGAAAAAAGGGAAAAAAGTAAGACAAAGAAGAAAGAAAGAAGATGGAGGAAGTACACAAAGACAGAAAAACAGCCGGAGGCAACAGAGAGTGCCCGCTGATATCAGGATTGGGATCTTGCCGTTATTTGATATGAACAATAAACACCAGGGAGCAGGGGGTGCTCTATGATATGCACTTTTTTTTGCAGTAATTTTGCTTTTCATTTCACTTTCTCCTTGGTAGCTTTGTGCGTTATGCTGTTGCAACAGCGCACTTCTCCTGCGTGGTGTAAAGCCAGCTCCGATTTGAACTTGGACTGAACTAAATGTGACCCCAATAAAACCCTGCGATGCATGATTCATGAGCAGTTTCCCATCGGCTCCTGGTGTAGCCGAACACAGACCCAAGGCACAGAGGAGTGAATAATCAGATTGAAATCTAAATGATCAGAAACGCATCTGTCCTGAAAGGTGATCTGCGGTGTCTCATCCTCTAGGAAAGCTGCTGGAGATGGAGGAGAGGTCGCTACTGTGACTGCATGTCCAGTTAAGATGCAGAAAATCGTGCAAATTTAGAGTCAGATTTAATTTTTTCTTTAATAGATTGAAGGTCATTGAAAAACCCACTGAATAAAGGAACTACAAAAGGACAAATAGACTGAGTGGAGCGTCAACCAACCAGCCAATCAATCAATCAATTGGTCAAAGCAAGCTGGTCCTGCGGTCAGCTTCGTAGGAAAGGCGGCTGATGCCGCCGCACTCAACTGGCCGCCCCATGACGACATCGCTCACATCTGTCCCGCAAGTGTGAGGCGTACAGGTCTCGGCATCATCAGTACAGACCGCACCCCCTCAGGTTATTCGCTATGATGACATCAGTGACGGCATCGAAGACGAACTGGATGTTGTTGGTGTCTGTGGCGCAGGTCACGTGGGAGTAGACCTCTTTGTTGGGAGACTTGTTCCTGCTCTCATACTGAGACTTAATGTAGGCGATTCCCTCTAGATAAGTATCTGGACCTACAGTTTTGGACACACACACACACACACACACACACACAACATAAATTGGGAGTTAGGATCAAGCTTTCGAAGCGTTTGTTATATGAACTGTTCAAGCTACGAGCTGTTCTTTGCATCAGCTCTATTTTGTAATATTTTTCCAAAAACATGACCTTTGACTTCCCACCTCAGCACGGATTCTGCTGAGGTTGCGCTCGGCAGCGCCGGCCAAGCCTTGATAAATGTGGCGCATGGACAACTTTCTCAGACGAAATGTAATTGCACGTTTGTGTTGATAAATGAAACATGATGGAAAGTTAATATGCCCTGTTATTGTTGCTGCAGTCTGCCATTTTCTTAATATCATGAACTCATCCCAGTCCTCGGTGACGCTGCGAGACTGTGACGGATATGAGATGAAAAAGCCAAAAAGAATAGAGCCATTATTTGTACCATGTGCTGATCAATTTTACAGCAGCGACAAATCGACTGTGTACCCTTTTAGTTCCAGACCATTATTAACTGTTCGAGTTAGTTCTGCCTTCGTGCCAGCCCTCGTTGGCATGCCTTCATTTGGAATGAGTCTGATCTCAGTGATTGGAGTAATTTTTGTTCCAAGTGTCGGCAGCATCTCCGAGGCTGTCGGCCATTAGCAGCGCTGTCGCTCTGCTTCATCAGAGCCGGTGCTGAGAAGACGAGAGGAGGAAACGGCTTTGGAATTCTAATCCTCTCGTTCTCACACTCTCGCTGCTTTGGTTCTTCATCTTGCTTTCCCACAGTCTGCTTTTTTTCCCCCCTCCAATTTTCTCACACTCTTGCTCTCTCTGGTGTTCTCACTTTTTGTTGCCCCCCCCCCGATCTGTGTTGTTTTGTCTTGTACTTTCTCTCGTCTCTCTCTTGATTGGACCCAGGGAGCGCTTCCTGGAGTCCACTCATCTTTGTTTTGTTGCACAGTTTGAGCCGAACTCTGCTGCTTTTTAATTAACTCCCACTTTGTTTGGTTGTCCTCCTCCATCTTCATCCTGCTTCCCATGTTACAGTAAGAACTTTCATCTGATCAACTGTGCTTTCTAAACGAGTACGACGCAGAGGCTCTTCCCTCATTTATAATCTAACTTTAAACACACTATGCATGAACCAACATGGTTTTGCTTTGTGTGAAAAATATCTGCAAGAGATGGTTTTATGTAAATGTATAAAAGGAAGCGTGGGATCTGAAGAGATCGCTTCGGCAACGTGTTCACCTGCCATTCCCAGGATGACTGCATTAAATAATTTAATTAATAAACAATTTATGGGAACTATGGCGCGAGCAGCACCAGGAAGTCATTTACCCGACAGTTTAACATAAAATAAACCTATGGAGCACATGCCTGTTGACAGATCACTGAGATCAGCTCAAAGCGTTGTCTTCCAAAGCAGCTGACAGATTTAGGAGCGGTATGATTCTTGAAATCAGCACTATCCTCCGACATAAAACATCGCTATCTCTGTGTCCATTCAGATCTGAAAGAGTGTAATTCAGCGAGCTGTTCAGATTTGCAGGGTTCTGTGATATCACAGCTCCTGATCAGAGTAGAACTAAACAGCTCTCCCATTTTGGGTTGGATAAAATGTAACTTTACAATTTCATTTAAAAGATGCCCTCGTCTCATGCAGAAGAGGGGTGTCAGAGTGGAGGGGAGCGTCTGACTTTTACACCCTAAAACCTTCCATGTGCATAGAGTTGTACAGACGTGGTTGAAATTGGACCTGTTATGTTGTTTTTAAGTAAAACATTTCACAGATGTTTTATTAAGACCTCAGGAAACTGTTGACTTGTGGAAAAAAAAGGGCATGATGTGTTTCTTTTTCAAGGCTGGCCTGCCGGTCGCTGAACTGGTCGGAGGCAAATCTGTGAGCAATCGGCGATCGCCAGCATGAACTCAACTCTTATGTGTCATCACTTGTTGAGCCATTGCCAATGCCCGACGGAAATCTAGCGCGCTAAATATCTGGAGTCCCATTCAGTGAGAAAGCAAGACATGGCGTGACATCATTGTGAGGAGAGAAATGTGATGGGGGTCCCGTGAAAGAGGGGAAATGCTGTAAACGTCCAACAAGACTCAAAGCATCACAAAACGAGCTGGAGGCCACTTTTTTCCATTACAAAAATCGTTTTCTCTCTTCGTAGCACAAAACCTAGTGGTCCTCAACCCCGGTCCTCAGAGTCAACTGTCCTGCACGTTTTTAGATGTTGCCCTGCTCTACTCCCCCTGGCTCAAATTAGTGCACCACTGCCAGACTTGTGCACACCTTGATGGCAAACCGGCGGTGATGCAATCATTTCAATCAGGTGTGCCAGAGCAGGGAAACATCTAGAACACGCGGGACAGCGTCCCCCTAGGACCAGGGTTGAAGACCACTGGGCTAATCCACTCCCTTATCCCTTTTCTTTTCCATTTCATTTTTGTTCTGGAAAAATACTGAGCCAACATCTCTTCTTCATTCACTTCCTTCCTCAGTGCGTTTTCAAGTAAACAACTTCTGTTTTCCGCATGCTACGCTTCATTTACCGCCTGTGTTTTGTTGACCAACTGTGGTTTAGACACCAGTTGGCTCTCTCTGTCAGATCATGTAGTGTGTGACCCCCTGCTGCCCATCAGTCACATAGTGCAAGCACCACAATAACGTCAGGAATCCTGATTATAAACAATGAGTCATGCAGCCTGAACAAAACAGCTCTCTGCTAACTTTAAACGTAGCGTAGTGTGGAGGTGGCGTTCAACCTTTCTGAAGGATCTCTGCATATTCTTGCACACTTATGTTCATATAAATATGCAGCATAAAGCATGTCGTCTCACTCTGAAACATGTACCAGTGTATTCAGGAAAGCAGATGGACAACGGCGACTTGACGATCTTGTTTTCAAACAGGTCCTTCTTGTTCAGGAAGAGGATGATGGAGGTATCCTTAAACCACTTGTTATTGCAAATGGAGTCAAAGAGCTTCAGAGACTCGTGCATGCGGTTCTGCAGGAGAGAGATTTACAAAGGTTAAACGGGCTGCAAATATCTCATGGTCACAACCATTAAAAATAAAATATTACTGCAGCAAACTTTCTTCCAAAGTGGTAAAATTAAGAACACATAAAAGTCACGCAATCTAAACTAAAAAAAAAGGAATTTCTCTTTAAAGGAGTTCCTCTTAAACCCATCAGTGTTTTCTGCTGTGTGTTTGTGTGTCTGTATCTGTTACGGGAATGATTAGTAAGAAACTTACTGTCAGCGCGTGCAGCGAAACCATGCATGTTAGGTTCATTAGCTGTGCTTTACTGCCGGCCTTAACTGTATTACGCTACTCTGAATAAGTAAGCACTTAAAGGGACCTTGCGGAGTTTATCACCACTGCAGAGCAATATTCTGAAAGGGCTGTGTTTGTGTTGAAAAGAAGCAGGAGCGGCGTGCAACGATGAGCTTTCTAAATGAAAAGGATTTTCTTCAGGTCTGAAATGTAACAAAGTAGATTTTTTTTTTTTTTGCTGTGAACATGTAGTACACGTTGACATTAAGAGTAGCAGCTGCTGCAGCGCTGGGCTCACATCAGGAGCAACATGCAAAAACAATGCACGAAACCTTACGTCTTTTCCTAGAAAACCTCATGCGTCATTCAGAGCTGCATACATATTTATGGAGCATTTTAAGTCAAAATGTTAGCTGGAAACTGAAATTTGATAAAACTGTACTTACTCTTTGCTGCTGCTGCTTTCATTGTCATGTTTATTTAGTTGTGGTACAGACGGTACGTTAAAATGCACCACCTTGTTGTCAAATCAAGCATCAGTTAAAACACTTATCATGCTTAAGAACTTAGTTGTTAACTGTTCAAGCAAACACAAAACACAGCCGATGAGTCCTGCTGATTGACTTACTTTGAATCGGACTGCTTTGCTAACCCGGGACGACACGAAGCTGGAGGGGCAACTACACTGATATCAGAAGAGGACTCAGCACCAACTACTCATGACAAATCCACAGGTGATGAAAATGGATTTAGTCCTTTTTTCTTTATTAATTTGTAACTTGGTGTGGTGCAAGTTTTGGTCCCTTCACACAGGTTAACAGCAGATGCGTTGTCGTTAGGTACTTTTAGATTACAGCCTGGTGCTTTGCTGCACGAAAGAACCCAGATCCTAAAGATCCAGGACAGAAAATTGATAGAAGTTCAACAACTCTACCAAACAGCTCTCAGCGTTTCCATGTATGTTAAGAAACCGTGGTCTAGTAGTACAATTTTTTAATGCCATCTTCATAATTTGCTTTTCTCAGATTTTAAAATCTCAGATTTTAAAAATCTTTCGCTGTTAGCTTCTTAAAAGCAGGGTATGTGCAGGTGTGCAGGTGTTAAAAGATGCAATCAACAGCGTGTAGGTAGACTCCAGAAATACAGTAACTGTAAACTCCACAAGGCCCGTTTCAGTGCAACAAAAACTCAGCTAAAATGGTTTAAAAGCATTAAAAAGTCTGTTCACCGAACACCAGTGTACAGCTAGAAAAGCAAGAAGTGTTTTCTTCTACTTCATGTTTTTTCTTCATTAGGCACTTTCTATATTAGTAAATTAGTTCTTTATACTTATTTTATTGGGTTTTAAAATAAGTTCAATTCTTTCATAGGTAATGAGAATCAGAAATGATGACTAGCAAACTAACAAACTTGTAGTTGGGATCATTTTTCAATGTTCTCTTTAAAAAAAATAAACAAAACCAAATGTTGCTAAAGTTCCTGATGAAGAAAACTGACTGAGATCCTATAAAACAGCGAGCTGAAAGCAGTTTTCCTCTGGTTCTGATACGCCACTGCGTGGTTCAGGTTGGGGGTGGGAGGGGAAACACTCACGGGGCCAATCAACCAGATTAGTGGGAGACGACTGTGACATCACACCAGGAAAAGAGAGGAGAAGGGCTTGAAGGCTTAACAGTCTTTTTTTTTTTTTTTTGGTCTGAGGATTAATCCGAGGAAGGAAACACAGACAGAGCAGCAGAGTGATATTCGTTCAGTTCAATTCTTCAGAAACACAGAGAGGCGCTGCTTTCAACTCTCGTGGAAAGTATCAACCTGTCGGGAAGTTTCATACCTGTCTGTGGGTGAAGCATCTGCAGAAGATCTGACTGCTGATTGGTTAGAGAGGACAGTCGATGGCGAGAGTGACAGGAGGAGTGGAAGGAGCCAGAGATGCTGCAGGGCGGAGCTTAGAGCAGGAACGGAAAATGCAAAGGACCCGCCCACCCATGTCCCACCCTCCTTTCTTCCCTCACTCCCCAACACCGCCCGGCACAGATACACATACACACATCTGGTGTTGAAAAGAAAGTGTTTAGGGCAGAAGGACAGTGTTCACACAGAGCTGTCGTCATTTCAGGGAACAGTCGCGTTTGTGTACAGTGTGTGTGTGTGTGTTTTTAACAGAGGCGAGATAAGGAGGAGCCACATATAAACACAATGCAAGCAGGTCTTAAACAGAAAGAAGAGTGTTACGAAGCAAATGTGGCAAGTTTAATGCTCTGTGTGTTTGTCAGCATTTTGTCATAAAAACCAGAAAGTACACCCTTTTTCAAGTCAAAGGTTTTACCTGTCAGGAGAAAATAACAAGGTCATAAAACTGAATTAATACAACCTCAGACAAACAACTATACATGACATGAAACACTTTTTTTTGTTACACAGAATAAGACAAAATGCAGAAACAGTGAATGAAAAATATACTCCATGATTTAAAGGCGTAGTAGGTGATCATTTCAAGAAACACTTTTTTGTTTTAACTGTTTAAAATCACGTTCACATTCTGATAACAGAAAATCATCTGTCATTTGTAGACACTGGGGCACTGTAAAATAAACACACACACACACACACACACACACACACAACAAAGCAAACAAAACATACTCAGTTATTTTACGTGGGGTCAGGGGAAGGGTGCAGGTACACTGATTGCCAGATTCATCGCGATGAGACATGTGAGGATTCAGTAACGACTGACAAATGTTCAAAAATGATCATTTTTCATAAAAACAAAATGACAGGAGAACACAACCAGTGAGAGGTATGAAACACCTTAAGGCAGTGGTTTTCAAAGTGGGGGCTGCAGCCCCCTGGGGAGCCTCGAGAGGGCACTGAGGGGCCTCAGAAAATTAGTGGGAAGCTGGCAAAAAAAAAAAAAAAAGTTCAGCAGCAATGTGTGTTCCAGTTGTCCTTGGAACTCATTGTTGTCTTTATCAAAATCCTTAATAATATATTTTGTGTCTGTTAAGTTTCTATGGTAAAAAGCAGCAAGTTGTTGTTCTCGATAATAACAACAACTTGGGTTTGGGGGTCCCTGGCAAGAAGCTAATGCTGTTTGGGGGCCTTGACATGGAAAAGTTTGGGAACCCCTGCCTTAAGGAGCAGACCAGGGGAACACTAACTCTTTGGCTATAGTTACCAAGCGTGACATTCACTCAAGTTTAAAAGCCAGAGATTTGGAAGATTTCTGTGAATACGGCGATGGAAAGGGCGTTGACAAAACCTACTCCATGTGTGAGCCATGTTAAACCAGCAATAATCCGGTGGTGCCACTATAAGCATGTGACATCACCTTACGTGTTTCCACACCAGTTTAGAGGAGAAGAAGAAGCTGCCGGTTGTTGCTGCTAACCAGCCAACAATCAAGGAAGGATTATCAAAACTTCCCCGCAGCTCTGACAGGGAGAATCAAACCTTTTTTCAGAGCAGGTTGACCAGCTCTTTTTCTTACACAAGAATGTGAAAGTTGACAATCCTGAGACTGATGACATCACCGACGACAGTGATGGCAAGTAGCTGCACATTTTGTCCCCACGTTGCACTTACGTGCCGTGGAATAATTTAGTACATTATGTTCTTTTATCCATCCATCATTTACTTCGAAACCCAAATCCCACAAGTTTTATGAGAATATTGTTTTAAAGCAGCTTTGATTGTGGATGCCAAAATCTTTAGTTTCTTGTGGGATTTATGTTTCTTATTGAGGGTTTGTGTGGGTATCTGTATTTAAAAACCCCCCACAAAAAAATCCAGAATGGGGAAAAAAGATCCATCAAAAATGGCGATAACTGTTGATAGTGTGATTGTTTAAAAAAAAACTGGATTGTGATGGATCACCCCTAGGCGAGGTATATGATTGATCACCCTTTTAGGCCAATCAGATGGACCTTGTTCTTGCTCCTGTGGTGGTGACGTGCACTCGCTTCATGCATTTTCATTGCTTATCACGTGTACGGCACAAAAACTGGATGATGCAAGACAAGAAATGATGACAAGATGTTAAACATCAGACAGTCGGTCTCATATATATCTCCAGAACACGTTCAAGGTGTCTGGGTTCTGTGTCTGCAAAAGCAAGTCCAAATCATCAGCCCTTCACTGCTCTGGATTCACGTAGCCTACTTATTCTGATTTCTTTAACTTTATATGGACATTTTGGACCAAATATCTCCACTTTTGTCTCCTTGGTCCAAAATGACAAAAATCCAGGAAGTCTTGTGGTTTGTTGTGAACCAGTTTAAGAGGCTTCTCTGTTTAGGGAGAAAATGCTTTTTTCCTCCAAACAAGCAAGACCAGTGCAGTTTTTTCCTCTATGCCATCGTGAAACTAAACATTTAACATGTTAACTGAGGTCTGGAGATTGTTCTGTTTCATGGAAGAGCTCACACCTGCTGATGATCAACTAAACAAATATGTTTGATTAAAAGCAGCTGGCTGCTACTTCCCCTCATAATTCTTGTGGAAGCATTACCGATGTAATGCTCCTGCATTTCTGCTCAGTTTTTAAGAGTGTAATATGTCATGCGTTGCTGTTTAGCCGAGGTTGTAATTACCTCATTATAATCCCTGCTGACGACCAGATGATGTTTAACGTCTCTACGTGTATTCAAATTGAAGTAAGATATACTTTCTCTTTCACGTGACTTCATGCGTTCAGTTTGGATCTAACCGGTGTCAGCTCTTCTTCTGCTCTTTCAAACTTGGACAAGACAAATCCACGAAGCTAAACAGACACCTGACGCCTGGATCTGGCATGACCAAACTCTTAACGTTCATCTACCAACTGCAGACAAGAAGCATCACTGTCACCAAAACATGATCAATAACACAAATTAAGAAGGGAGTCAGTTTTCAGAAACATATTCTTCAAACATCTATAAAACACTATTCATGATCTCTGTATGTTTTACGTAGCGTTATTTGATTTAAGGCGTCGGTAATCAGTAAGACTCCTCAGAACATGAATGAACATCAGGGCCACTGGTCTATGTACACAGAATCATGGGAAATAAGACTTAAACAAAATGTCTGCACATTTTGGAGATATAGCATAGATATATTTTGGTCTGCTTTGTATCCATGGAAATATAAGTGTTATAAAAGAGATTTTCAGAGACATTTATAAACTAAAAAGTGCTTTTTTTTATTGTGGTTTGTGTAAGAAGAAAAAAGAAGCTGTTAAGGAAACACAATAAGCAGAAGCTAGCAGGTCTCTCCTCTCATAAAGTTCAAGCTGCAAAATATTCAATAACAAGCTTAAACTGTATTTTTGTTAAAGAATAATGCTCACGAAGTGCTACTTGATTTGAAAGGGCACAAAAATGCTTACTTGTGTAAACAGATCTTTTCTCAGACCTCGAAAATAATTTAGCAACAAAGGTTGTGTTTTTTAAGGTTGTGCCCTTGAAGTATTTAAAGTTGTCATAAAAATGGCTAACACCATTGCTTTATTTACCACTGCAACAATCATTTGTGAGAACTAGAACTTCTAAACACTGCTAATGTAAACAGTGAGTGTGGTTTTGTTTATCATTACCAGCAGACCCAATCTTTAAATAAGACATGATTGCAGAAGGATGGATTGGCTCTGGATTAGAAAGAAAAAGCCCAACTTTGGACTCTTCACTCTTGTTCTGAGCAGATTAGCATTATGGGAAACTTGCCGTTTTAATTAAAATAATGGCAGATCGGTGTCTTAAATGAGGCACTCAGAAGTGACGGGAGGTGCTCATTACTGGGAGGGTGCTGTCTTTCCCATCCATTTATGGAATACTTGTGCTGAATGAGATGCTTCCTGGAAGCAAACCTGACAGATGATGCAAACATAACTCTGCAAACATAACTCCAACAACAGTATTTAACTGTCACCTGTTAATTAGCCCGCAAGATAATGCATTAGCTGCTATCTTTATCCAGTGAATAGATTTTTATTTCCACCCTTTTTGGTGTTAAAGCCTCCCAGGAGAGGCTGACTGATGCAGGGGGGAGTAAATGATCCTCACCATCGCTGTTGCAGGGAAGTGACATTTTTTCAAAACAATTTTAGCTCTGCTCAAAATGTCACCTGAAGTTGCAAAGACATTTGTAACGTGAAAAGACGTGACTTAAATGGTTACAGGAGACATAAATAGAGGCTCTTTGTGAGACTGCTTTGGGGATGTTTCCTCTCTTCATCAGGTGCTGCTCGGGTGAAGCCGGCTCAGAGGGAAGCTTGAAGACATCTACATAAATAGAGCAGCTCCTGAACACATTTTGCCATGCCTGGAATCCTCCGAGGATATCCTTGAGGCTTATAAATAGCAGTGAGCACTGTGCATTCAAATCAGCTTATTTGTTTCTGGTTACATTACATCGTCGTGGCCTTTAGCTGAGCTCTGACACCGACTCTCTCCAGTGTGTTTCATCACTACAAAACCTTTTGTTAATATATTTATTGAACTTAAATGACATTTAATCAATGCACCAGAATACAGCTCACTTTTTTTTAATTTGTATTTGGGGGTGGGACTGTTCAAGTGATTTGTTAAACTAAATTATGAACGTGATGTTTGGTGTTTTCCATTATTTACAGTCACCTTCTTTCAATGCAAGGGTTTTAGGTATCAGGTATTAAAAAAAAATCATTTGGTCCTTAGCAGCTTACAAAATGAGGTAATTACAGCCTCAGATGAACAACACATAACCTTCATGTTATTATTTACCAAAAACTAAACCAAGTGATGAAGGTAGGGTCAAAAAGCAAGGACACAGTTATGTTGGCTGCAAAATTACTAGTAACACCTTGGATCAACATGTTTTCTCGACAAAATGGACCAGATTCGTTCCCTAGCATTCATACTCCACTCAACGCCATTTTGGATATCTTTTGTTGATCCCAGTTTGGTTGTTGCTCTGCCTTCCTCGCATGCTTCGTGTCTCTGACTGGCTGCATGCCTGTCTGATGGCGTGCACAGGCAGCTCATTCTGTGCCTGGTGATGCTGATCCCTGCGAGTCAAAGTCAAATCCAGAGGAAGCTGTCCTCTGGATGTATGGCTGGCTTGACTGGCTCTGGAGCATTCAGGTGTGTGTAAACACAATGCCAACCAGGAAAGACATCAGCAGTGAACAATTTGGACTCCATTATTCTACGGGGAGAGCGATTAATTGTAAATGTTCTCAAGAGTGGATGTATACCTTAGTTAGTATAGTAATGTTTTTCCATTACTTTACAGTTAGAAAGTGTACACCACAAACACCTCAATCCAACTGTCAAATACAGTGATTCCAGCTTGTTTTGCAGCTGCCGGATCTAGGTTTTTCACATTCACCAAGTTGACCATGAACTCCTCTGTACACCAGAGTGTTGTTTATTAGATCATCTGTCTGTCATCTAAAGCTTGGCTGAAACTGCTTCGTGCACCAATGATACCAAACACAGCAGCAAAAATCCACAGATGGATTGAGGGAAAAAGAACATAATCAAGTTGTTGCAATAGCCCAGTCAAAGTCCAGACCTGAGCCTGATTAAACTTCTGATGTGGGACCTAAGAGAGTTATTCATAAACAAGCGACTGCAAACTTCAGTGAACTGAAGTAAAGCAGTAAAGACAAATGAGCCAATTTTCCTTTACAACAATGTGTGAGTGATAGCGTCGCAGAGAAAACGATTACTTTAGGTTATTGCTGATAAAAGTAGCTACATGAAGACATAATTACAAGTTGTAGTTCATTTTACGATTTTTAAAGGACCAGATAATTCTTTATTATGTCTTGATCTGTATAATCTTTGTATTGAAAGAAGGTGAACTTTCTTTTTCACATGACTGTATACTTTATGTCATTGCATGGATTGTTCAGTGAATGAAGAAGGTGAATATGAAGATAAAGTGGAGCTTTTTAACTATGCCGCTAAATTGTTTTTTCCTGACAACATTGTGCAAACTCGATGTATAAAACATCAACGCTTTTGGGTTCTTCTTTCTTTAGACACTCATCCCTCCGTGCCTGAAGCGTTTAGACGGAGCGCGTGTTCACTGTCGTCTTACTCGCGTTTCCAAATGTAGAAAAACATGCGTCTCTCTTTCAGGATGAATCAAAGAGTCGTTGATAGACTAAAATACATGGTATAAGTGACTAAAACATGAGTGATGGAAGGGGGCCGACACACAGCCAGAGGGTGCTTACCGTGGTCTCGTCCTCATGCAGCACCTGGTCATATCCACTCAGCGCCACACAGAAAATGATGGCGGTCACGTCCTCAAAACAATGGATCCACTTCTTCCTCTCCGACCTCTGACCTCCCACATCAAAGAGCCTGAGGGACATAAGAGATGCATTCAAAGTTTGAACAGACAAAGCTTTCTAATGTGTCCATGTCTGAAATAAACTCATCAGTTCTTTATTTTCTTTTTCAACCACTATTGCTTGTGGCTGGACAGAGCTTTAGGTGTGTCCAGCTATCGGAAAAATGAAGAGGTTTTGGAGATCTTTGTAGTCGTGACAGTGATGGACTGCCAACCCGTCCAGGATGAACTGCAGCTCACCTGTGGGGAAAAGCTCCCCTCCTCCGTCATCCTGAACAGGATGCACAGAAAATAGATGGATAGCTGTTGCAGCTCTCCTCATCTTTTAGCTACTTCTTCTTGGAAGGTGATCCTATACCAACGTCTTCAGATCATTAGCTTTCTCTTTCCTTCGCCCTTCAGACTTGCACTGTTTTCCATTACCCTGACGGCAAACGACCATTGTTTTGGCATATTGTCTGAAAGCCATCCTGCAGCGATTTGACAAGGTCAGATTCTGGTGACATTCACTCATCTCTTTCAAAACGACTAAACGGCTGCAGTTCCTCGGAAAACTTTGACCAGCTTCTTCCTGTCACAGAGCCATGGCTAACCATGGCTCTGTGAATGCAGTTTGTTTTTCCAAGACAGCAAAGGAGCAAATGTATTTGTTTTTTTGGAAAACTTCACGGAAGGCTGTTTTTTGAGCAAGGGGCTGCTATGCCGTGGGATTTGTAGAAAGAGCAAAGCTTGAAGTTGCTGCTGTTCCAACATTAGAAGCTTGTGAGTCTGAACTGCCGGCGGTAAGTAAATTGTGTTTTGTGTTGGTACTTTAGAGTAATTTAGAGCAGTTTCATACTTTTATGCTCTGTCTCACATTTGCAATTAAAAAAAAAAACACACACTTTACCGCAAAACAGTGATCAGTTCATCAATATAACTGATTGTCACACCAAAGCAGCTTTGACTGTTGGTAACTATGGAGTCAAAAGTAGTTGAGCAACAGCATCCTAAGCTCTTCTGTTTCTGGGTTAACTTTTTCTGCTATGGTTGGCATTTTACTGCACTTTTGTAGAGCTTTCCCATTTGTCTTACGCATCCATATTTTTGCAGGCAGACTGATGAGACTCTTTAAATTACCGTAAAAAAGTTCAATATAATCAATCAGGTGTTTTGTCTAGATAGAAAATTCACAAATCATCTCTGTGACACTGTATATTACATCATGTTTTAATAAGCAGGAAATGAACACGCTGTCATGAACAAACTGTTTCCTGTGGCGTTTTCGACTGAAACTGAGAAACCACCACACAGGACTTGGTACACAGTGAAATGAAGACAGTCATGTGTGTGACGGCTATAATTGTAAGGAGGCTGCTGGGTTACGCCCAGTGCAGGCTACCACACACTGTCTGACTGCCAGAAATAGCAGACCATCTGACAATATATAGGCTACTAAAAACAAACACACCCAGCAGAGCTAGTCCTGCACAGTGGAAAGCCTCATTCAGCAGAGATGGCACGCCTCTGCAGTTTGAAGATGTGCATGTGCCAAGAGTGCCAAAAGAGATGGAGCATCCATCCAGAAAAATAAATGGTGCCTACAGTTTGTGAACCCCCTCACTCTATATGCTTATCTGTAGCTGAACATGAGCGTTTACTTATGCACATTCATACCAGAGGAGCAGAATCATGATGATTGAAACAGAAGTCAGCACGAGACTCATCTCCTCTATTTCTTTTTACTCTTTCCTGTCATCATCCCATAACGCCTCTCCACTCCGTCATCACTCCCACAGCTCCCTGTCCTAATTGAATCCGGCCTCATTAAAAAAGGAAAAGAATCATAAATATAGACACTTGTTTAAACCATTTAATCAAATTAATTACAGACTGGAGTTCCTGCTGCATGTATGGAAACATGAGCAGACACAGATTCAGCAGGAAAACAGGCACACACACGAAACATGGGGAGATAAAACCTGCTGCTCCCTGTTTGCTGAGTTAAGACCGACCTGAAGTGAAGGTTTTTGAAGGTGAAGTGTGTTTCGACGATGCCTGTGGTCTTCACACGTGTCCTCAGGATGTCCTGCTCTGTCGGCTGGTAGTCCGCCGCACCGATCCGATCTAGGCTGTCTAGGTAGCTGCACAGAAACACAAAGAAAAAGGATAAAATGTTAGCAATAATGTATTCTGCATACACTACACCTTCGGTAATAGACTTGCATCTGTACTTGTCCTATTAGATCTAAGTGCCCCATTTGACACAACTGACCACAACACTCTTTTACAGAGGTTTGACTTCTTATTGATATTAAATGAACCACATTAGTTTAGTTTAATTCATAATTTTCTGTCAGATTCTAGTTTGTTCATGTGAGCAAGGAGTCTTCCTCATACACTAGGGTTGCTTCTGGTGTTCCACAGAGTTATGTGCTTGCTCCCGAGAAATCCTAGATAGAAGTTAATGTTTTTCTACACATCTAAAAAGCTCTTCCAAGTCTAATTTCATTGCATCTTGAAGACCTCATAGTTTCAACATAGTGCAACCCTTACCTCCATTACCGATTCTTGTTTGTGATCATGCTGAAGGAATTTCAAAACTGACAAGCTGTAGATCAAGGTAAATGATGTTCAGCTTGTATTTTTCTCACACATGTTGCCCAACCTGAAAATTTTGTCTTGTTGTGCCCTTACATTAGTAATAGCAATTTGATTTATCTAGCAGGTTTTATACATTAAACTCTTATTGCATTATACTGAAAGACACAGTTTGCTAATCTAAGTTTAAAAAAATTAAACATGAGAAGAACGTGAAATGTAAAAATCACAGAAGAAATGCAGCATGCACTGTGTGTACATCAGACAAACAACGCAGTAACACAAACCCCCAAAACACAAGTCAAAGCACATGCAGAGAAGTGTACAAGAAATGTGGTCAAACAAACCTTGTAATTAACCACAAGAAATAAGTTGAGTCTGAAATGCTACCCACTATATGTAATGGTGCCACCTACACAGTTTGCTTTAGTTGTGACCAAAACACAAGTGTGACTGGATGCGTTTGTGGTACTCTAACTCATTTTACTTTACATACTGCATGATATACCGCATGGCTCAGCTGGTTCAAACGGTTAACGTTACATAACAATGACAATGTAACAGCCTCCTACTAGATTACTGTCATTATGATGAAGGTAAATGTGCTTCTCTGTTGTCAGTGGAATGTGTGGGGTACCTGCTCGCTCTATGGGAGGTCACGTCTGCAGCAGATTAACTTCTACAACAGGCTGGGAATCTGCGTTCCCTATTAAATCACCCTGACTTACGAATGCACACACAGAAAAGGTGTTTAAGAAAGCTTCATGTCAGTTAAAATAAGTGTTTTACCACGCAACTTAAAGTGGGTTATACATTTTCAGAAATGTAATTAGTCTACCATCAAAACATCACCGTTCATTTTCCTGAACTGACTGCCTAAAATACATACTCATCAAGTTAGCACGCTGAGTAGCCACTTAAAAATGAGGAAGGAGAGTGGGAGCATGAGATAATTTTCTTCTGTTATGTAATAGATAACCCTGGAAGTGGGCTTTTATTTTTAATGTAGAGATATAAATCAAATGATCCTGAGCTACAGACTGCAGAGTCATTTTCTCAGCCTGGAAGGACTGTCTACCTAGAGCCTAATTTTATATCATGGTGAGTACTGCTTTAATGCCTAGAGTTTCTGGGATGGAGTAAGTGATACACAGATTGATTAGCTTGTGATAGGAACTGGGTAATTAAATGCATCAAATGCACGGCTCTGAAAGTTTTTCTTTTCTCTTTTCGGTGTTTGTATGTGTGTGCGTTTCCACAACCTGTACTTAGGAATAACAAACGAAGGAACAAACTTAAAGCCGAGAGAGTCATTTCTGGATGATTTCACCTCTGCTGATATTTGAAAAAAAGCACAGTAAGTGAGCCCCTCCCTCTTCCGTCTAAGAAAAAAAAAAGAAAAGAAAAACCTCATCATAAACTTGCCTAGGCTTCTCGTGTCCCCCATAAACTTTTTTTTTGCTTGAGTACAAACCGTCCCCTTTTTGATGATTGGCTGGAGCAATGTTTATTATGGCTTGGGGGGCAAGGCTCAAAACTCAACTTATAAACAGGATACTCACAAGACAGAGGTATTCATTAAAAGTGACAGAAAGTGATGTTAGTTAGAAACTGTGTAGAATCCCTTACCCTACCTTTAATCAAACACCTAAAGCTGAGTGTGTCTGATGCCATGTAGCTAACAAAAGCTACCAGGCTACAAATATTGCAAGCCAAGCGTGCAGTCAGCATCCATCATTGTGACTGACCGGTTGATTATGTTGAGCAGAAGACTGGAATGAGTCAAAAGGAAGACTGAAAAAATAAAATTAAAAAAAAAAAAAAAAATCAGCATCAGCCAGGAAAACCGAAGCATTTGCTTCTGTTCAGTTTGACTCTTTTGTGGAGAGTCTTTTATGTGTGCTCCAGTTTCCTCCTGCAGTTCAAAGACATGCACAATAAATTAACATGTAGCTCTAAACTTGTCGATCCCTTGACGGGACTGTCTAGCTGCAAGGAAACCAGCTCTGGGGACCCACTCATTTCAGTGAGTTTCAACACCTTTATTCATGCATGGAGACTATGTGCTGTGCGGATACAGAAATGTCGCGATGACATATAAATAAAGCGAATGCATTTGCTTTACATTTACCGTATGCGTGTCTGTGTGAGCATCCTAATTAACCATGTAGTTATTACATTACAATGAATGGCACCACTCGCCCTCTCCCACGAGTCTGCAGTAATCTATATGACAAGTGGAACATGGTAAAGAATGGTTTAAGGGCTTCTGCTCTGCAGTAGGTGTCCCTTATTTAAGGCCCAACACTATGAGAGTGAATCTCCAACAACCGTGCTTCCATGGTGATTAGACAGAGAGAGATGGAGGAGGAGCATCAACTCATTAGGCAGAGAGCTCAGTATTTATTCTCCTTTTGTCACTTCCTCCCTCTGTGACACTAGGTTTCTGCTGTTCCCTCACTGAAGTGGATAAAACAGGAAAGAGTGGTCTCGATTTATGTGAGCTTGGAAGTTTTTCTTTTTCCAGCTGACGTCTTGATAAAAAACATTTCAGATCCACTCCTCTATGAGCCGTTCTTTTCTGCGTACATCTATTTAATAATCAATGTAGCATGTAAGTAACATCCTTTCCGTTCTTACAGTCTCTTATAAATCATGTGCAGAATGACACGCCAAAGTTATCCGAATTTTACATCCAACAACTGTAAGTCGAAAGGAACCATGCCCGTTTTCTAATGCAATGGATGAATGATTTTTCTTTTTTGTTGATGTTGTTGTGACTGTCCTTAGAGAGCTTTTTAACCAGCGCTCAGCTGCTTCAAAGATAAGAAGATAAAGGCGTGTGAGGGAGGGTATAGAAGTAAATGGTAGATGGCGAACACACAAACACCGAGCTTCAGCGATAAGAACTATTGATTACACAGAGAGGAATATGGGATAGATTGTGGTTTAGAAAGGAAGAGAGCTGGGAGAGAGAACACAATGAGGCTCTGAAATCAAGAAAGCCCATTTCCCCTACCGACACACAAGGAAACATTAATCTGTAACCTTGATGTGCTCATGGAAAGACAAACACGGGCATGCAACACTTCCCAAACAGATGTTTGCTTCTAGAGTATAGGAAGACTGGATAAATGATGTCTGATGCTTCATTTTACAAAATAAATGGGCCCTGATTAGATTGGAGGGCCATCGAAGGACAAGCAGAGCCTACTTCATAAGATGTACACCAATATACCCCACAAATGCATTAGCTTTGCCTTTAAAGTTGAGTATATTCAAATGCAACAGCGCTGGGAAAAAAAGAAGCTAAAATCAATAATAAATTAAAGCTGCAACCAGAGATATCATGCATCACATACTTAAAAAGCAGGAGGCACTGAAGTCAAGGGGCTTCATCCTGGACATCTTGACGCCTCGCCTTTATCTGCTATCTGGCTTTAGAGAACACCCATTAATCATAGTATTTCTTTTTATATAAAACCAGGATTCAAATAAAAGCTGGGTCTCTTGTAAGAGCCGGGGGCGGGATCAACACAAACAAATAAAGGCTGGCCTCCGTAACAGGCTGGCCAGGGAGGGGGGAGGAAGAAAAACAAAACCTGCTATTATAATATCCATGGCAAAGATGGAATGTTTTATATCTGATCCATTTAATAAAATAACAATGCTGCTTCTAACATGATGTCAGACTGGATTAAACATGTCTCTAAGTGTTATATTCTTCAACAAAAGTGTATTGAACGACTCAGTACTAGATGATCAATGTGTTCTGCTGACGAAAATGATCACGCTCATTCTTCACAATCAAAACTCTAAAAACAAATGTATGTTTCTTTGGCTAGGAAGAAATTTTAATTTCATGCGGTGCAGAAAATATTGAGTAAGTAGTAGTGGTTTACAAGGTAGATATTTATTAGTCTGGTCATCACTTGTTTATCTGGTGCTCTGAAATACACTGCAAAAATTATATTTTATTTTTCCACAAAACAAAGATAA
>JAOWBL010000021.1:13893607-13904477 GCA_028564865.1 Zenarchopterus dispar | reverse complement strand
ATCTTATTCTATGTCGGTTAAACCGAGTGCAGACAATCAGGTTTATGACGGCTTATTTGAACCCCCATAAGTTCAAACGTCAAAACTTTTATTTTGATATTTGTAATTGCAGCTTCAGTATAATTACTGGATTTATTTTTTTTAATGGATATTCTTTATTTGATGTTAATTTTAAAATACATTTTAATTGCCTAATTTGCTATTAAAAATAAATAAATGAAAAAAATAACACTGCTTATTGATTAGTACTCGATTTGGGAAAATAACCAAAGCTTCGTTCTTAGAATCGGTATCAGAGAGAAAATAAAAATGGCATCTCTAAACGTTAACCCCAAAACTTTCAAATAAATTCAACAACTACTTGGTCACCAGTGAAGACAAAAAAAAAAAAAAAAAGAAATGGAGTCACGCATCTCCTCTGTTAGTTCCAGCTTGGAGCACCATTACTTTAGAAGTAAATGAAAGATTTTCTTACAATTGATTCAAACCCAACATTTCTCTTCATTAACGTGTCCCCCTCATGGTTTTACAACATTCATTTTAGACAAGACATCTGTTAACTTACATGGACATTTCCAAATGACAGTCTTTGGTGTCTCCATCGATACCTCACAGATGTAATAAGGAAATGGAGCCGTGCAGGTTAAGGTGCGTCATTTTGGCCGGTTATCATTAGCTAACTCAGTATTTTCTGTAATTCTGGTCAGTTTATATCTTTTAAATCGATGCAGTGCTTTAGGAATATCCCCTATATCTGATAGATTAAGTTAGTCCTTGGTTTTGTTTAAAGCAAAGATCAAGATGACTGAAGACCATCATGTTCAGAAGCTTCACGTTCAGAGTTAAAGGGAATTTCAAAGCTTGTGTTTGGAGTTTTATTTAAGTTGATGAGTTGGATCAGTACTTCTAATTTAATCAGTCTTTTGAAATGAACTAATAAACAAAATAAAAAACAAACAAAAACAAAAAAGATGTATGTATGCGTCTACTTTTGTAAAGATCGTCTGTTTGCAGCTGACCACAAAGTGCATGTTTGGCCTCACTTAGATGTTTTGACTCCTGAGTCTGAAAGGCCCGTCAAAATACAATAACTGTCGGGGCTCATAGATTTTCCTCTAGTGACCTTTTCTGCCACAGGAGGTTAAACTTCTCCTGCTCCTCCTGCTTGCATTTTCATCCCTGCAGTACTCTACAATATACATGCAATTCTATTTTATAGACAGAACTATTATCCCCCAATGGAGTTGCCCGCAGACAGCAGTATAAAATGAATTTTACAGTATATGCTGATGTAGCTTGGTCTGTAGCTGACATATAGTGTGTTGACCACATTGATCTTTACCCTCAAACTCATTCTCTTCATGATGCACTAAATCAGTTACCAACAGACCATCTAGTACAGGGGGTCTCATTTCCCCGTAGAGTCGTAAATATGCTCTGAAAGAGTGTTGAGCTCAAAAAAAAAAAAAAAAAAAAAAAAAGAAAAGAAAGAAAGCCAGAGAGGCTGTTTACTGTCGAGGACATAATCCTCATGCGTGCTTTGGACATATAAAGCTACAAAATTCTGATTTCAGGCTATAATCTTCCACAAACAGATAGATCAGCCCAGAACCTCTATATTACAACGAGGCTTTTCATGAGCCACGCCAAATAAAGTAGCCAGTGCTTCATGCAGGTGTTGACCACGATGCAAAATCAAGAGACAGCTGCACACAGATACTCAAAGACCTGAGTAATGATCAACACCGAGTTTCCCATCATTGGTGTAAATGCTGAATACGAACACAAACAGGGCCACTTAAACGAAATGATACACTGAAATGATACACTGCCTGGACGAGAAGGTCACCCTCTGGACTTAAGTTTACTGTATATACTCCATAGCAGATCAGAGCCTCGCAGTGAAACATACTAAAGTTTGAATAAAGTCTTCAGTAAAGTTCCAAATCTGCACCGTTACTTTTAAGCTTGAGTTTCAAACCTTGATTATATTTTAACCACTGTCTTTATCGATTACACTTTTTTCTTCCTCTCTTTTTGTTTAAATCTTAAATCATGATTTTTTTATTTTCTGCTTTTTGATGTTTTGATGTCTCTGTAAAGCACTTTGAATCACCTTGTTGTTGAATCGTGCTATACAAATAAATGTGCTTTGTCTGAAGTGGTTGCTATGTCTCTGCTTCAACAAGTTATTCACATGTAACTGATGTAGGGACTTCTTATCTTTTAAAATAAACATGTCAGAAGACACTTTGTGGTGGTGGAGAAGATGTTACTCTGCTTCAGACGGGTAATGTTATTGGTGCTCCTCAAGCAAACGAGCAACTGAGGAGACTGATGAAGCGACTACAACTGGGTTAAGAACTGTCTAACACCGCTGAAACCTAGAAGGATGGTGGTGAACATTCATCTTCTAGGAAGAAATGTGGTCATTAGAAAATCTTGAATGATCAGTGATCACCTCTACTTTTGGTAAAATCTCAAACACAATTAATAGTAATCTTTGGGTTTTTCTATGCCCGGTGCCTATGGCAACTTAAAAAAAATAAGGGCAGCTAATGCAGATTTATGTTATTAATGGTTGTTGTTCCAATTCTAATTTTTCCCTTCTGTGTGTTAAAATATGGCATGGAGTGGCTGTGGAGCAGTGGGCACAGTCAGATGCCCTCCACCCAGGAGGTCGCAGGTTTAATCCCCAACCCCGTCACATGTCAAGTGCCTGTGGGCAAGACACTCAATCTCACAGTGCTTAATCTGCCTCAGTCATAGTGGCACTCTGCAGCCCAGACAAAGCCTAGGTATTCTCAGGTGTTTGACTGTTGCGTGTTGTTTAAAAAAAAAAGGCAAATAATTAGTCTGATGTTCCCTGGTGACCAAGTAATCAAATAAATAAATAATCCTCAGATTAGTCAAATGATCCCGAACCCAGGCCCTTCAGGGATTTAAATGAAGGGATTACCATCAGCTTGTCATCTAAATTTGCATAAAAGTCTGTTAGTGATCCATTCATTTGAAATACAGTAGGTGTGTAGAAACAGTGAGACACCTAAAACATGCAGGACAGGACCTCAGGGTAAGAAGGTGGCCAATGAAGGGCTGCATCCGTCATGTTTAGTTCCTACAGTTCCTAAAGTGTAACTGAACCTCCCATCATCAATACTCCACAGAAAAACAGTTTGATATCATCAGAGGTTTTTCAAACAACAGTAGTAGTAGTAATAGTAGTACTAGTAGTAGTAGTAGTAAATGCGCGCCATAATCAAAGCTAAAAGTGGCCGAAACAAAATAGAGTGTGACTCATCAGAAGAAGTTTTATCAGCAAGATAGGTAATAACATTACTTTAGCCATTCGGACGGCCCATAGGTTACAGTGCATGAGCTTGCCAGTCACTGCATTCTACTCCATGTTTCGATTAAAACTCAGACTTTATGCTGCAAGGTGGAAATTATTCAACATATGCAGGCAATCTGCACAGTATGTCACAGCAATTACAAGCACTTACGAATCTCGCTAAAAAACAGTCTCTGCAGTGCACATTTCTTTACTTTTACAGCTTCAGCTTAAAGAAGCTTGTGACTTACAGGTGTCGCTTAATAACCTGATTCTGAGTGGTTGGATGTCTCCCCCACTGGAGTATCTTGACTCAAAATTACAGTCAAGACTTGAGACTTCTACAGCTGCAGCACTGATGTAAACAACTTTATAAAGACTGAGCACAACATTAGAGGGCTCTGGATCAAAAGAGCAAAATAAAAATAATTATGATATTAAATAACCAACACAACACAATGTGCTAAAAACAGAGAGAAGTGCATGATTTGTCTCCTCCTCCCACTGCCTACAGGCCATATCCACTTGATCTGCTTAATACTGCAGTCTCTTAGTGTAATAACCCAAAACATGAAGGCCACACTCTCATCCCGCACCCATTTATCTACCTCGCTGACATTTTTACATCATCCCGTATGCATACGTGCATGCTGAGTGATTGTGTTTCCGATGTATGACTGCGTTTCAAAGGCGGGGACTGTTCATCGTGCAGGGTACAGTATGTGCGTTGTGGTAAATAGGTCAGTACACTCAGGGTTTCTGCACAGAAACAGAGAAAGAGCCGTGGCTTCAGGCAGCTCTTACTCCTCTCCGCGCGCAGCATTCGGCTTTCTTCTGAATAAAAACACACAAGGGCATGTGCCATTATGAATACACACACACACACACCACAGCCATTTGGTATGTGCCAGCTAGCTGACACCCAACACCTACATCTTAAAATGTCTTTACTTTCCTGAAAAAATGATCAAATTTCTTTTCTAGGAAACCTTTTTTTTTTTAAAAAAAACAACAAAAAACAAAAAAAACTTATCCACATGCACACAAGTGTGCACAGTGTGGTCTGGTCATGTGACATCTGTCCTATTACTTCATTGGTGTTTGGCTGGTTTTGCACCACAGGCCATAACATAATAGGAAGTGTGTATCAATCTTTAATGTGACATTTATCACGGACACACAGACAGACACATGCTTACACCCACCCACACACACACACACACAAAACAGCTGCTGTTCATTAATTAACTGCATGTACAGCAAACTTTAACACATTTGTGCTCCTTATGAAATGGCTGAAGATGTTGTAACCCATTTGTTAATTTCAACAATTACATCTTCCGATGACTTGTGTTTCCCAATTTGTGTAATTTAAACCATTCCGTTGCCCTCATTTCTGGTTACTTCCAGGATGATTTTTATCCCACTTTCCATTTCTCATCTTTTTGTGTCCTCTGCTCTCTATACTCATCTCTCTATTCTGCTTTTTCCTGCGACTGTGTTGGATTAAAGATGTGTTTAGTTATTTGTCCAGAAGATGAACAGCAAATGTTGAGATGTAATCCCATTACCTGCTAAAAAACCCAACTTACATGAGAATTGATAAACTGTCAAATCAGGTTTCTTTTAGTCAAGGCTATCAGCTCACACACTGAGTGTGTGTGGGCTGATGTTAAGCTCTCCCAGCGCACACACCCTTTTCTAGCAGGGAAAAGTGGATTCATATCTGGTACTGTCGTGGTGATGAGGCAGAAAAATGAAGTGTTTACAGGGAGAACAGCACAGCACACACTGCTGTGCATGTTGCTCAGAGTAATGTAGTCCCCCCTCTGCAGCATCTCTTGTTCTCTTCCTGTAAAGATTGCTGAACAGAAAAGCAGGAGTACAAGCGAGTTACCATGGTAACACTGTATTCCATCTCTATAACTCTGAAATGTTCTCACCTTTTCATTTTATTCATCCATACTGATGGAGCTGTGAAGATATCACTGGAGTGCTGAGAATAGCATCAGCCCTGATATTATTTAATCACGTTTAATCGACCAAATAAACTTTTTGTGTTTTGTAAGGTTATTTTATTCATATGTCTTGGTGTCTGTTTTCCCTGGTTATGGCCTGTAACTTACTACTGCCATTAACTACCATTTTCTGTTTGTTTTTTTTTCCTACACTTTGTGGTCACATTAAACTTGAATCAGAAGTTGTAGTATGAGACATAGAGGGCACTGTTGTTTATTCACTAATTTACCATTATCCCTTTAAATGGTAGTCAAGAAAATAGTTACAATTTTAAAATATTCACTCTAGAGGGTCGCCTCAAGAATATTAAAGAACCTTTATTACATCGTAACTCTTTTTGTTTGGTAAATTTTCATTGGCTGTTTCTGAAGTTACCAAATATGGTTATTTGTCCAGTAAAGGGTTACAAAGGTTTGCCATATTTCCTTCATGAAATATTTACAAGTTTATAAACTTAGTCATGTTGTTGTGTTGCCCAACTCTACAACACAGGTCGTCATCCAGGAGTCCTGCTTCAAATCTAAAAATGTGAAAATTCAGTTCAGTCTTTTGGGTCCCAAAACTTTTTTGCGCCACGGACCGGTTTAACGTTAGGCAATATTTTCACGGACCGGCTTTAAGGTGTGGTGGATAAATACAACAAAATAAAAGGATACGACTTGCATAAAAACTAGTATTTTCTAAATATAATAATAAAAAACGTGAATCCACTGTGTATGCAACTTTATCAGCAGAATTTCATTTAATGCAGAATCCTTGGTCTCTGAGTGGCGGAGCAGTTTTGAAGGTTCCACTGCCTCATTAGAGAGCCGGTCGCCGCATATTATACAGAGAGGGCTTGGTGCGTGGGAACAACCTGTAGTGATAAATCCAATAAATTTCAAGTAGGACTCCTGGTATTGTCTGTTAAATGCAGCTTTCTTTTTCTCCGTGGTCATAGGCTCTTCTTCTGTCTCCTCAGTGGGCCTTTTCCCCTTTGCAAAGAAACTTTCCAAAGATGTTTGGTTTTTACTGATTTTGCTATCTTGTGGGTTTAATATTAGCGCTAATATATCATGTCACCGAGGCAAGCATCTTGACATGTGTCAAGAGTGAGTCATAGACGGATGTAACAAAGAGAGAATTCGGTAATTTTTCAAAATAAAACATTGTTCAGACTCAGATGATAAATAAATAAAACAGAAATAATGTAAGTTATTTATTCTTTCTGTACCAAATGACCCACAGACCGGTACTGGTCCGTGGCCTGGGGGTTGGGGGCCGCTTTCAGTGAAATTACACTTAATAACTATCGCTAAACTGTACTGGAGTGGACTGGATTAAATTGGATGGACTTCCAGAACGTGAGAGGAATACCAGGACATGCAAAGGGCAAAATATTTTAAATAATTGGGAACCGTGGTGGGACATAAAAAGCATGAGGAAAACAGGTAGAGACAAAGGAGACAATTTGTGCCTTCTCATTTCCTGTCTCCTCTTGCCAAGTCAATTCTTCTTGAAGGATATTTTAATCACCAAAATGCACCTGAAGGAAGGCAGGGAGGGCTATAAGGACGTTGCACAGATTTATAATTTCCGGAAATCTCTCAGCAGACGTTATGTGAAAACGTGAGATGACACATACACTTCACATCGTAAATTAAATCCAAAGTAAGAGCATCTAGGCAGTATTCACTCACTTTACGTATCCAGTTTTCACCTGTCAAGGTTTGTCTAATTTCTCACACATAAACAACCAAAAGTGGACGTACTACTGCGCTGAATCGTTGAGCTGGTACTCTCGGGCACGACTGAAGCACTCCTGGATGCCCGAGTCAGACCACAGACGCATCATGGCAGACAGCAGCTCGGCGGAGAAAGGCTCTGTGTCCTCCATACGACTGACCACGTCACACACCATCTTAGCATCCGCCTGAAGAAGACACAAGAGGCAAAAGCAGGATGTTAGCACTGTTAATGAGTGATCTTTGAGTCACGACTGAAAACACTTCTAAATAAGTAAAAGAATCACAATGTGCTGGTTGGGGAACAAAGATTATTTACTCATTGAGATCATATTACATGTATTTAAACTATGTTCGTGGGTTAAATATGATTTATAGCAGAGAAAACAAGAGGAAGAGTGGATGCACAGATACACAGATGTTTGAGAGGTTGAGCTATCAGAAAGGTACTTCACAGAGCTGCTGATCTAAAGGTCGGGCTGCAAATTCAGCTTTCATGTCAGCAAACTGCAATGTGGGCAAACCTGTGGGAAGATGCTAGACATCTGGACTTAAATGAACATTCAAAAGCCTGAAATACTCATAAAAAAAGATAAAATATCTGAAAATAGATGACACGTTTGAGAACCTAAGGTGGCCTTGGATTGAAATAAAGTGTTTTTCTTTGTTGTTGTCTTTTTTTTCAGTTTGTTTTTGAGTTGTTGCCACATTTGCAGCTGTGATCTACAAGTGCACCTCCTATTCTGCACTGAGATCCTTCTCGACAAACAAAACACATAAATCTGCTCCAGCTCGTGACTGGGGATGAGTTGCTATCTTTAAAAAAAGCTATTCATATCATGATTGCATATTTTCTGTCACAAGGTAAACTGGAAGTTGTACCTCTGAAGGTATTTAGAGTACAAGTATTGAACATTTAGCTGATATGTAGTGTCTCAGAATAGGACCGTGTTTAGCCACAGAGTATTTTTGATAGTATTGAATTGAGCAATGTGCTTGTATTTTAAACCATGCACTAGAATGGTTCCCATTTTATTTGTGGAATCCCTCAGGGTCTGATACTGGGGCCCATATGATTCTTTCTTTCTTTCTCCCTCCTTACAAGGTGCATCCTGAGGATGATGGCAATTTTTTTTCTAAAAGTCTCTTTTACAGAGACTTTCAAAAATCTCTATTTCTGTAATTTTCACTTCTAAATCCCATATTGGACAGTCTCTCTCCTAATAATGAGGATAAAATTAAAGTCTAGTTCTGGATTACCTTGAATCTAATGTGAAGCAATATGTGAAAAATCTGCAAGTAATGATTATATAAAACAGTTTCAAACTGCGGCTTTAATACAAAGTCAAAGCTTTTATTTTCTTTTTAAAAATAATTTAGTTTTAAAAGATAATGTACACTTTTATCATTGATGGTATGAATTGTAAGCCAACTCCAGCGCCACGGTGAAAGTTTGAAATCCCAATATAAACAGAAAGTGAACATCTCTGCTGCACTGAATGGGTCAAAGTCAAAGTCAAACAAGGCTGGACATATCTGGAGAAGACAGACAGACAAACTGAGTCATACAAACAGAAGAATGTTCAGACACAATAAATCCTTCATCCCTGTGTGTTAAAATATAAAGGAAAATGTGCCCCAAGCCAACTGGACCTAATCAAGTAAATGATCATAATAGTGATCGTAATGCATGATTCATAAAGTCTATTACTCTATTATATAAAATCTGTGTTGGCTCATAACACTGATGCTGCAATTATAGTGGTGCTTCTCCAAAAGTAGAAAAAGTGTCTTTTACGTTTGTTATGTATAATTATGAATGCATTATGTATAAGACTGTTGTGTCTCATTTTACATAGCTTTTCTACATAACGTATGCCACAGCATATCAATAGGAATATTTTAAAGTTTTTATTAACCTTATGTCCTTGTTTAGACTAACAGAATTAATCCTTCTGCTGTATTGTATCATTCTGTTCGCTGCTGCTGTTTTCGTAAAGTCTTGCATTTTATTTTTTGCGCACGCCATGTGGTTGTTTCTGCACTGTGTAATCTTGTGTCGTGTTCTTCTGTGCTGCACCATAAAGAAAATCAAATGTCAAAGACTTTCTTGACTGGACACTTCCAGCCACTATACAAAGCTAGGCTGGTGGGGCTTTGTTGAAGTTATTAGTATTTACCCTCCTATCAACCTCTGGGCTTGACACAAAATGAGTAAATTCCCAGGATATTGGCTATCCCTTTAAGTTTTGCAGATAAAGACACACTCAGAGAATCTGACAAAATCAGAAGTTGGTGGAGATTACATGGAGAAGTTAGCCTGGGGTCAGTTGGAGGTAGCAGCTGAGCAAAATTTTAAATGCCAGGGGTTGCTGGTGCGTAGGGATGGTAGGACCACTGCATATATCCACATTCAAGAAGTGAAGAAAAAGATATAGAGTCATAATTAGAACATTTTAACACATTAAAAAAAACTAACTGAAACATAAAAGTAACCAATCCTCTCTCTGCTTCCCTACACACAATAACCTGGAGATGTCAGTTATTCACACAGTTATAAGTAAGAGAGACCAAAAGTGACAAGTATGAACAAATCTTAAGCTGCAATGGCGTAAATGCAATCAAATATGCAGTAATTCAGTTATCTAAGTGTGAAAGCTTTGATTTACAACAGTGAGTGAGACATAAAGATAATGACAACGGGGATATCTGTACATCAGGAGGATATACTGTTTCAAGGTGTTTCTACAAAAATGTGGCCCCATAAGCAATATCAAACACTTAACACAATGACAGCAGATAAATATCCATCCGGGCAGCATTAAAACCCATACCCCACCAGACTACGTGTGTCACTGGGAGAATAATTCACCAAGCTTAATATCAGAGCAGTCGGCATTAAAGCAGCGAAGCAGTATAGTGTGTCTGAACGAGAGCTGTTGTTCATCTCAATACGATTATAGCCAGACATTATAATTAGATTGCGCAGCACTCAGGCTGAAATTACAATAACTGAAAAGTCATGATCTACGAGTTTCCACATTCCCCAGCATTTAACAGCAATCAGGGAGAGACATGATAGCTGACCTGAGTGCTCCTTCAACACCAGTCTAGTTCACCCTCCTCCCAGTCTGAAACACTCACAACTGTGAGTCACCCAGTGTAACCAGTGCTGAAATCTGTCCCATTTCATTTATTTTAAAGATTCACAAGGGCATCGGGCCAACCCTACTGTTATCTAGAAAGAAAGAGCTGAGGATTCTCCAGGATCTGCGGAGCGATTTCAGAACAGATTCAGACTTTGAGACCAATAAGGAAAGATTTCGCACTTCTTCTGGTTATGATTCAGTACTTTGAACAATACTTCACACACCTCAAAAAACAGCAAATAGCAACCAGTGGTGTGCTGACTCTAGATCAGGGGTGGGCAATCCTGGTCCTTGAGGGCTGATGTCCTGCATGTTTTAGATGTGTCCCTGCTTTAACACACCTCATTCTAATTAAAGGTCATCATCAGTATGTCACCACGGTCTGCAGAAGTCTGTCAATGACACAGACACTTGTATCAGGGTGTGATGGCGCAGGGAAACATCCAAAACCTGCAGGACACCGGCCCTCGAGGACCAGGATTGCCCACCCCTGCTTTAGCTGCTTGTCAACATCAGTCTTCACAGTCCACAAGCAAAGCAGTGAAGGATTCCTCAATATTCTAACTGCTCGTGCACATCCAGAAATGACAGCAGACCAGCATGATTTGAACCAAGCTGCTGGTCTGTAAGGTTTCCACCGGAGCTGT
>JAOWBL010000021.1:13867484-13893507 GCA_028564865.1 Zenarchopterus dispar | reverse complement strand
GTGCACATCCAGAAATGACAGCAGACCAGCATGATTTGAACCAAGCTGCTGGTCTGTAAGGTTTCCACCGGAGCTGTTCTTTTCCTCCTCTTCCTCTTCACCGCCGACGGTTCCCCGTGGATCCCGCTCCATCTCAGCGTGCCAACTCTCGGGTCGATCTGGCCTCATCGGCAGGCCCGCCTCATCACAGATTCTGCATCCCACTGTCCTGACCCCCATCTACACTCTTCTCTGCAGCATTTTCTGTCGTTTATTTCTCTTTCCATCTGAGCTCACAGCCATTTGTTTTTTTTGCTTGGAGATGATACTGAATTAGATCAGTCGTAACACAACACTGGGGGCCGACAATTATAACATTTAAGAAAAAAAGACTGATATGAAATGAATGTAAAGTGGAATTTTTCACTGCTACTTTTGTCCTCTTTTATTCCTCCATTTTGGTCTCTTTTACACCCTGGCATTCTCTCCCTGCTTCTCTCAGCATTGTTCTCCATCCTTTTTCTCCTTCCTTCCCTTCCCTCTTCCTTGACGAGCTGCTTTGTTGTCCCAAACCCTTATTATCCCTGTTGCCAAAAGAGTGCACGTGTCCTTGACCTTTAATTTAATTAGAATTTTTAATCTGAAAGTAATATTTCTGGCTGAATTAAAGAAACGTTTCTCATTCTTTTCAAATGACAAACCTTCAGATTAATCTGGTTGCTGGCTGTGTCCCCCTCCACCACCAGATAATATAATCCTGGGCATGTTACTGTGAAGGAGCATCTCTGCAACTGGATAATGAACTGCTGGCTCAGTTTCTGACCATGTTGTTTACTGAGAACAGAGGAGACCGTTTTGTTTATGTTGTCTTTTTCTAGTATAATTATTTCCCTGAGATTTTCTGACACTTTTTGTGATTTCTAAATATCCAGTTTGTCTATTTCTCTGTGTTTTTTTTCTTTGTCTAATAACAGCCGTGCTGTCCGTGACCCTGCTTTATATTCCCATCTAGACAATAAATGCCCAATCACTGCAGAAATGATCATCAAACGTCCTCTGCAGCTGTTCCTTTCTTTACTTCTGTCATGGCATTAAGCAGCCAATCAGAGCTCTTCAGCACTTACTGCAGGATCTTTTTGTCTTATTGTCCACAGTCTATGGCCAATCAGTCCCTGTGGATGCTACATCAGTATACCCACCAGTTTTTTATCTGCTAAAACAAACTGGAGCCAGTCTTTAAGCACTAAACTCCCATTTTGCTCACCTGTCTGGATGTAATTAGACTCAACCAATCCAAAACACCACCCACTCTGACATTTACCATTTAATGAGGACGGTGGGATCTGTTTTTTTTTTCTTTCATTTTCTTGTTTAAAAATGTGTTCTTTAATACTCATTGTGGCTGACTGACTCTGCACACACATTTATACTTCTGAGTGCCTTGTGAATTTCATATCCATTTGTGCATAATTAAATAAGGGAATAACAAAAATATAAACATATCTTTGAAGAAAATACTCATACCGTAATAAACTGAAAAAGATTCCTAGATTTTTGAAGGAGTCTGATTTTAATCACAGATGACTGGATCATAACTCTCACTAATGCTTTTTTTTTTTATTCAGGAACTTTATATTTATCATTGTAAATATGGTAGAAACAAGTTTAGCTCAGCATTTCACATCCCAACATTTCTAAATTGAGAAGTCAAAGTGATGTCAGTTCATCCTGTGGGAAAATTGAATTTGGACTCATTACCAACCCGCTGGCTGCTGCATCACTTTACCAATTCCTCTTCTTGTAAACAAAGTTTGGTTACAGATTTCAGACTTAAAGGGCATCAACCTGCTTCATATGAGGAGAGCAAAAACAATGTGTATTATTTTACGGTCTATTTGAGGTAAAAATAAACAGTATGTAACAAATTCTAGTGACAAAGTAAAACATGAGAGGGGTGAGGAGTGACTTCTTTACCCCCTGAGAGCTCGGTTAGCTCTGTCCTTGACTGTAGCACTGACAATGCCCCCGAGCTACATTTAAAACTGGGTCTGCAGTCTGATCTCTGATCAGTGATACGGTGTGATGTGTCAACAGCGAGCTCCGTTTAAAACATTAACCTGGATCTCTTCCTGGCTATCGCCCTCTGCTAGACACTGATCCCACACACAGAGGAAGGATTTGATGTAAATGTGCTTCAGTGAGCGCTCCAGCTTCCTCTGTGCAACTGATGCTCCATCTTTTTTGACAGCAGCCGCACGATGCCTGACATGGAGTGACCGACAGAATGTGTGTGGGTATGAATGAAGGACACCACATGAAGAAGCTGACAGCCTGTGAGCTGCTCCTGTGTGTGTGCTCAGACAGAGTGTGCTCCAGCTTTAAGAGCTGGGCAGTGAGCCACAAACACACTCGAAAGCTCCAGCCAAAGCCAAGGATATTGTCCAAATGGACATATTGGAAGGAAACGCTATTTATTTTCCTATGAAGTCATGTTTGTCCATAACTCAAACTTGAACTCACCCACCCACGCACGCGCGCACACACACACACACACACACACACACACACACACACACACACACACACACACACACACACACACAGAGTTGACCTTTAAAAGGTAAGAATAACAATCCTTTAATCTTCATCACACTCCCCTCACATTACATTGTTAACAAAGATGCAGAAGAATCCACAAAACCAGATGTAAATTACACTTTATCTCGCTTAACTGAAAAAAATGCTGACTTCCAAGAAAACAGACATTTACAACAGCTAATCCTCAAAAGCTTTACATGAGGCACTGTAAATCAATTTTTGGTAAGGGTTTCATTTTTCCTAATTCACTTAAAGCTCTTCCCAACCCTGGCTTTTGTCACACTTTGTAACCAATCTTTATGAATGTGGGGCCCTTTAATTTCATCCTCATGGCACACTGCAGCCTTAACCTGTTATTTGGTTAAACATCTGTCCTACACTTTTGAGCTCCATGCAAACATACATTTGGTCACAAATAACTTTTAATAACCCCTGAAGCTTCTTATTATGAATGACAGAGCTTATAGTGCTGGAACTGCAGTACTAGGAAACGCCAACATAAATCAGACGAGTTCACAAAATACTCTATTGGCAATTTTATTCTCAAATACTAATTTCTCATCTGTAGATTGGCACACACTGATCGTGCTTTTAAGCACATTCTTGTAGGGAGTCATGCATTGAATTTGCCCAGATTTTTTTAAACCACTGCACCGCGTACAGAAACACTGAAGTAACAGGCAGGGTTGAAACGACTGAGCTAGTTGGATTATAAATCTCATAATTATTAAATATGTTTTATTTAGCTCTCAGCCTTTAAATTTTGCATGAAGTTGTTTAAATGATGTGCTAATTAAAACAAAAGAGAAGAAAGATGTACATTTTCTTCAAAAATACATCTTTTAATGAACTTTTGACATCTTCAGTTGCCGTGGCGTTGCACTGGCTGCAGCCATGTTGTTTACCTGGTGCTGTACTCTATTATTATTATTATTATTATTATTATTATATTATTATATTATTGCACATGTGCAACTCGCAGCAGAGATAGAAGGGAAGGAGATGCCTTACTCCATTGAAATTTTTTGCCAACAATAGTTGAGAATTCAATTGGTTGGGAACTATTTTTTATTATAGACTTTTGTCAACAACATCAACTAATCACCCTTAGTAACTAGACATCAAAAGCCATCTGCAACACCATGCAGCAATTCCTCTGTCACAAAAGGGCTCGATAAACCACACCCTTCAGTCACTCCATTCCTCTGTGTTGTAGGTTTTCACAACAGTTGCTACTTTCACAAATGTTCATGAGAGCGTCTTTCGCTACTGAAGGTGGATTCATTGACAAATGGAAAATTGGCTTTTCCAACTGCAACCCAGAGAAACAAACAAACAAAACAAAAGACAGCACCAATAAGAAACCAAATTACAGACTGATAGAAGATATTTTAAGTTAATTCTCTCTTGAGCAAAGTGACTCATATAACCGCTGATGAGAAAAAGCAAGCACAAAGACTATATGAGTTTGGAAATATCACTTCTGAGGTACGGAGAGTGCAGCATGCCTTGAAGTTGATTTATTTTATTTATTTATTTTTTTGCTGATATAAAGATGCAGAGGTAGAATATTAATGCTAATATATGACTAGATCTTGGCAAAAAGGCAGGTGATATGATTAAAAAAGTTATAGTTCAGATTCACAACTGTTAGCACATTCTTTTTATACACATAGTGGTGTAACTTTAATGTGATTTTTATCAGTCAGTGCATTCTTTCCCCTCACTGTCACAGGTTGATACAAGATGCTCCCATCCTGACAAGAAAAACGTATCTGTTTTGTGCCAAAGAACACGAAAGCAAACAGCCACTGATTGTGCAACACACAAGTGAAACAAAGAAACATGTCATTTACAGCCATTAAAACTGTGCAAATGTGAGTGTGTTTGTGTGCTTGCTGCTGACGTCAAACAGCTTCAGCCAATCAGATTTCTGGAAAAATAAGACATGACTGGCGCTCGGTTGTGTTGTCACTCTCCTCTCACTGCCCTGAACCTCCTCTTTTCTCTTCTATTTTTGGATTCTTTTTCCTCCTGTTTGCCAGCCACACCTCCTTCTCTCTCTTCTTTCTGTCTGCTCTGCTTCTCATGTTTCGACCTTTACTGTCGGACGAGCCTCGAGTGACATCACTGTGATGGAGTAGAAAAATGACATCTGCTTGCACAGTGTGCGTGTCGCCGTTTACCTCCCAACACCTCCTTCCATCAGTTGCTCCACTTCATCATTTCCTTTCCTTCCCTCTACTTCTCTCCTCTCCTCCTCTGCTGTCTGTTGGGGGAGCAAGACGCCCCACCCTTTCGCTCTCTCACTCCCCCGCATCACATGACTCTCAGCTGCAGTTGCCATGGAGACCATCTTCATTTCCCGGGAATGCAATCTTGTCTGATTTCTCTCTCTCTCTTTCTCTCTCTCTCTCACCCTTTCCATCCATTCTGCCGCACCCACTCCTCCTCCTCCCACTTCCTTCGTCAGCATCTTCTTTCCCTGTCCTTCATCCATCCTGCATCTTTTCTTCACCCTTGCTCTTCCCGCTCTCACTTCATTTTCATTTATTTACTCATTTATTTACTCACTTATTTTCTGAATCATCTCATACAACTAATTCACAATGATAGATAAACAGTGAACGCATTTTGGTGTGTGCACATGACCTCCTTCACCCCTCCTCTCCCACGGTGTCTCCCTTCCACCCATCCACTCACTCACTCTTTCTCCCTCTCTCTCACTCTCTGTAGCACTTCTAAATAATGTAAGTGATGAAATATTTAATTGCTGTTCAGTCTTTCTGTAAACTGCCTCAGTGAAGCCTGGACACACACACACACTCTCTCTCACACACACACACTCACCCCCCAGCGGATATGGAGGATGCATAGGATGTACTGTGATGACTGGAGAGTTAAAACACTCTTAAGTGCAGACAAGCCAGGAAGAACAGAATTAAAAAAAAAGAAAAGAAAAAATCAATCATGCTGTCCTAACCTCAAGAGAGAATGAGATGGATGGTAAGAAGGAGGGGAGATTTTGGGCATGTGAACATTATGGATTTCTAACCTCTGACTGGTGTGTTTATTTGAAGCAGACTATATCAGTATCAGATCAGATTTAAAAAAAAAAAAACAGAATCAGATCCACCATTAACTCAATGATATGCTTCATCATCCACAGTCACTGATGAAGAAGCGCTGGAGATTGTAACGTACTATTAATAGTTTAGCAGAAACTTTGAGATGATTACACAAGTGTTTTTGTTACCCTACGAGTAGGAATGATTGAAGTATCTGGAGGTATTTAAGTGACAAGGCATACTTGCATACTATACAATGTGCAATTGGTTGACTACTGCATGTGTACTACAATTTTCAAATTGTTCAAATTGTAGTACAACTGTAGTACAGTAGTGCTGATACCAATACAGATAACTGGTATGTTCATATTTTTATTCAACAAAATCTTTGTACATACTGCAGTTTGTGCAACCAGGAGAATATAAAATCTAAGATGCAGTGATGAAAACATATAATATATTATATATATATATATATATATATATATATATATATATGTATATATATATTATTATTATACATATATAGTATAATAATATTTAAGTAGTTCTGGCCAAACTACAAGAGCAACAACAGTCCTGGGTCTTCAAATGACCATTTATTTTTTTTGTAAGAGTAACAAACCACAATAATTTATAAACAAAACCAACTTTTGGATAAACTTGGGGTGTGCCATATCAAATACATTTTTTAGCGGTTAAAACAAAAATACTGTGATTTCACACACAATTCCCTATGTACTGGATACAGGTACAGTATTTGTTGTTATATAGTATGACACATAAAATCTGAAGATGCTTGCATAAAAGAAGCCGTAACCAAATTTCATTGTAACACCCAGCTGCATCATGGGAGCATGCAAGGCAGCCAGGTCAGTGTACGCTACCAGTCAAAATTTGGGACAAATTTTCTCGTTTATTTGAAATAGAATTCTTTAATTTGCTCTGAATACCATACTGGCTTCAATTAAATCAGCATGTTATAACTAATGATTAATTATTAAAATTAAATGATTAATTAAATATCAAGTGTGTTAGTGCAGGAAAACTATATAAAAGTCAACTCCTTCATATGTCTTTATCATCAGGTGCTGCTGGAAAAAGACAAACAACAGACATTTTTTTCTCTGAGTACTCCATCTTATGCTGGCCTGATGTTGGTCATTAAAAAGCTCCAACTGTGTTGCGTTTTATCATTTTATCATCTCTAGAGGTCTTGTGCTTCAGCTGTGAACTCCGCAGCACATCACTGCTTTTTCCCCTGAGAGAGACTGCAGCTGGTGGGTGAATATAGGGAGAACTAATGTACTTTTCTTCAGTGTCTTCTTCGTGGTTTGGTTTTTTTTTTCAGCTAGAAAATGTTAAATGCATGGCCATCCTTGGACAAGATACTTTCTTGAAGGTAGCATATGTTGCTGTAAGATCTCAATGTATTTCTCTGTGTAAATGGCATCATCATTCATGTGTAAATTAATTTCACCAAAATAAACCAATCAGAACCCCATTACAGACTCCGACTTGGTGCTGATTACAGTCGAGCTGGTCCTATTTGTCTTTGGTCTAGAGCTGAGTGTCCATTTCTTTGAAAAAAAGCTTATGTATGGTGATGTGTCGGACCTTAATGCACGTTTTCAGGGTGCGGTGGTTTATCATCCCAGATGTCTGAGCATATGGCTTCTCTCCTTTTTTTCCTCTTAGTGTAGATTTTTAAGTCATTTGTGAATGAAACTCTATATTGTAGTCCTTGGCTTAAGCTTTCCACAGTTGCCTGAGTAGTTATATCAGTGAGTGATGACGGACAGTTTTTGGTGCAGTGCCTTAAGAGGGATCAGCGATCGCAAGAGTCCACCTTCACTTCTTCCCCTTTACACACTGAAATTCCTCCAGAATTCCTTCACCTGGTAACATTATGCACTGCAGATGGAAAAATGTCCAAATCCCTTTCAGTCTCTAACTGAGGAACATTTGCTTTCAAACCATCTTTGGACCTCATTTTTTCATAAATTCAGCTTTTCTCACCAAAATCATTATTATCATCATATTCTCTCATTCCAACTTTTAAAAATTAATGCAGGCTTGAAACACACAACGAAAGTATAATAACAAGCAAAATTACATTTATGAAAAAATTGTTTTTTTTCTCTCTCTTTTTTTTTTCCATTTTCCATATTGTCCCAACTTTTTCTAATTAGGTGTCTTCACATTATAGCAGAAAAAAAAATAAAATGGATCATAAATTACTCATGTGTCCAGATGTTTAATGGGAGGCCTTTAATTTGCCTCTAAAACCAGTTAAAGATTTTCAAGAAGTTCTCACTAAAGCTGAAGACTGTCTCCTCACATCTACCTTCCTTTCTTTCACCACCTCTCTTTTTCGTTTTTTTAGCAGACTCTCTCTTAAACCGTCCCCCTTGGTGCCTGGAGCTCTTAACTCCTCTTCCTGGTTTCAGTCTCTCGTCCAATCTGCGTCTCTGTCACTCACTGTCTCCTTCCTTTCACATTTCTTCTATACTTAGACTCAGCAGTGAGTTGTCACTGTCACCACCCCTCTGTCCAAACATGCCTCCTCCTCAGAGTTTACCGCTGATCGAAACGGACACACTCAAGCACCGAAATGGTTAAAAAAAGAAAAACCTCAGATGAAATGTTAAAATGGTACTGCTTGAGTCAACTCTGGAAAATCAAGAAGTGAAGGAGCCCAAATCAAGCATCTTCACCGTCTCTGAGAAGTTTCCATCTGCATGTGACTGAAAAAGTTTCAGAAAGAAAAAGATAAATGAGGATAAAGGAGCTGCAATGTATAAGATTACAACCTGTTTGGGTTTTAACCCTCTGGATTCAACACATCTATAAGTGGATGTTTGTGTCCTGGTGCCATTAAAGCAAGCCATCACTTTTAAATGATGTTTGAGGCTCCTGCAAAGGATGATATTTGCGTCCGGCAGACAGTAAATGCAGACTGAGGGCAGGAGGTGGCTGCTGCTCATATTTATAGTCAGGATATGAAGGAAAGGCCATGGCTTCTCTCCAGGGTGCAGTTTGGTGATATTCACCAGGCACCTCTGTTGTTTGATAATGTCATTGTGGCTGGCTTCATCAGACCGTGATCTCTAGCATCTGTCTGGACTGTCACAGAGATGGGTGTAACGAAGACAGAATGAGCATGAGAAACAGAGAGCTCGTAGGACTCATAATCAGGGGGACCTCCTCCGTCCACATGTCGAGGACATTTCACTCTGAACACAGCGGCCAGTGTTTACCCATTTTACAGTTGCCAGCTGGCACCAACTCAGGTTATTATCAAACGTCGAAGTCGCAATTAGATACCTCTGCCACAGGGGGTGGGCGTGGTGGAGGAGAGAGATAGAAGGAGGAGGACAGGAGGTGGGGTACTGCAGGTTATGCTGTGAAGGCCTGCCTGCATATCCCACAAGGCCCTGCCTCCTGCTCGTGTCAATCTCCTGGTCATGGAAGGACATCCACACCAGCGAGAACAACCATCAGGTCTTACTATCATACATCACATTTAATCGTGCTGGGAAAACTTTTAAATATCAGAAACAGTGAATGTTGAATTCACATTTGAACCAAACTGAAAGTGCTTAATGGGGGCTGAGCACACTGTCAAATGACTGACAGAAATTTAAATCATTCAACAGACTTCACAAAAGCCAGTCAGTGAATTTATACGTTGATTTTGTCTGACTGCTGTAATCACAGCACAATTATGATTTCTTCTTTCCTGAAATCAATCAGACAATTGGTCTAACAATGCCAGACATCAACTCTACCGATTATAATAATAATACATGTTGAATTAAGGACCTGTGCTGCAAATAAATCAATCTATATTTTCATGTTAGCCCTTTATTTCATTCAGTTCAAGCAAAAATGAATGCAAGTTTGAGTTTAATTCAAATAAAAAAAGTGAAACTACTTTAAAAAAAAAAATTCAGTTAGATCAACAGTTGAACTGCTCGTATTACTCTCAGTTTGAAGCGCTGTAGTGGAAGTAAAAGCTTTAATATTCATAAACCATTTTAGTCTTCTCCAACTGTGCTTTACTGCAGAACATCTTGTTGTCTTCTGTAGGAAATGCTCCATTTCAGCTTCTGCCTCTTTAAAGTGCTTCATCTGAATGCACAGTGAGGCAGCTGTGGTAAATGGTGATGTCACTAAAAGGCCCATTTCCACCAACGGGCCCGGGTTGGAACGGGGCAGCTTGGTGCAGTTACGTTCATTATCTGTGATCTCATAGTGCGTTCCCACAGCCATATGTACCCTTACCTGACAGGCGGGGTATCGACCAGAGAGCGATAGATTCTTCAGCTAAGTAACAGTGAAGTCATAGAGGTGCGACGTCTTCCATAAAGTGTAACAAAAACACAGCCTCTTCCTCCCCAACGACCCCGAGGAAAGTCTGAACCTCTTTGGATGTCCACAGAGCAGTTCTTCCAGATGCCATTACTGTACAGAGATTTAATCTTTGCACAGGTCTAAACATGAAGCTGTCGCTGCTTTGTTTTTAAGGCCGAATCACGTGGAAATGACAATTCTTTCAACCAATCCACAGATTGCAGCGTGTCAAGCTCCACCCTTTTGGGTCAGATCGGTTAGATTGATACTCCAACGGACAATGCTGGGGTTTTTTGGGTTGGACACTGAGGCACTCTTCCCAGTTTTTGCCTGTGAAAATGCAAAACAACAACAACAACAAAAGCAGACTAACCCGTCCTGTCCCATTCCAGATCTGTTGATAGAAACGGGACTTAAAAAAAAAAGGAAGAAAAATTTGATTTTGAAATGACTTGTTTCAGGCACTTCAGGACTAGTGTGGACTTTAGGAATTTCTTCTGCTCTGAACTCAAGTCTTAGTGACTTTGCAGACACTTTGTCCAATTTTATTATCATAATTATAGGACACAGCAGAAAATATGATATGACCTCTTTCCTTCTCTGGGTTGCTGATGAAGAGGTGGGCATCTCAGGCTGCTTTGTCAAACTGTAACTGTAGGACCCAAGTTTGAGGCCTTGCTCCACCAACAGCTCTGGAGGTAGATGATCCAGACGGTCTGACTCTGCACTTCAATCCCCAACAAGTTCAAGCAAAACAGTTTGCCTTACAGGGGTATAACGGATATCAAAATGAAAAAAAAACAAACAAACAAAAAAAAATCAACCATAATTGATAATGACACCAACTGTTAGTAACAACTTCAGACAAAGGCACACTTGTGCAAAATTCAGAGCTGTGGCAATCTACTTGGTTGATCTCAACCTAGCTCATAAACATCAGCGAGTCACAAGATCTTATATAAAAAGAGGTCAAAAGCAGTGTTTCTTGTTTGAAAAAGGTAAAGAAAGCACAAAGTAGCAGGCTTTATTCTAAAAAAAAAAATTCAAAACTGAGTGAAAAACACTTTTCTTTTTGCAGATGATGTGGTCCTGTTCAGAGTTACAGTAGTTTTGAATTTTTAATAGTTTTTTAATAGTTTTTCATTTTTGGCTTCCGTTTGTTGGATTACTTCAGTTTAGTTTTAGTTAGTTTAACAACTGCATCAGTAGTTTTAGTTTAGTTTAGAAAAATTGATTAGTTTTAGTTTGGTTTTAGTCTTAGTTTTTGGGGTGTTTACTTACAGATGAACAAAAAAATCTAGGATTATAGAATTTTATTAGTGCTATAAGAACAAAAAACCTTTATCCTTTAAGTAATTAGAATAAGAAAATAGTAATTAGAAAAGTGAAGCTACAAATTAAAAAAGCAAGACGAAACGAAAACAAAGACTAAGTAAGTTTTACTTGTAATTCTATTTCATTTTAGTTAGCTTTGCATTGTAAATTTTAGTTTTAGTTTAGTTTTATAAAAAAACTTTAGTTTTCATTTTTACTTTAGTTAATAGGACTATTTTTTTCACTCTTGGTTTTAGTTTTAGTCTTAGTTTTCATTAACTATAATAACTGGTCCTACTGGCTTCATCAACCATGCTACCTAATTAGAAAAGAGTGAATTGCTTAGTCTGTTCACAAGTGGGGTATACAACCGAGTGGGAGATGCTCCAGTGGTGAAAAGCGCTGGTGATTTAAGCAGACCACACACTACTCAATAACTGGGTTGATTTCTTTCCATTTTCTTCCCCTACAAAAAAAATGTTAAAACTGTTGTTAAAAATGTTGTTAAAAACTATGAGGGGTGGAAATAAAAACTGAATGGTAAAAATGGAAGTGATTAAAAATGTATGTGAACTGAAAAATGGAGCAGTTATAATGGAGGTGAAGTAAAACTGACAAACCGCCAAGCAATTCAACTAGTTTAAAAGTGTTTTAGCTAAAACAATACTGATATGATAAAAACAGAGCCATGTTTATTATCCTACAATCATCCTTTATAATTCAAAACACATAGTTGTCATGCCAATAAAAACCTTTACATGAGTTTCAGTGTAATAATGGTTCATTTTCCTTAAATACAGTCAATTAAACCAAAAGCATCTTATGTGAATGCAGTGACTGCACTCTTGTGCTGATGTAATGTAATCACTGTGATTGCTGGGAAAAAGCCAAGCAGAAGGAGAGAGGGAGAGGAACACAAGACCAGGGAGGAGATGGAGAAATTGGAGCAGAGAGAGAAGAATAAGAGTTAAATGTATAAAAATGAGAGCGGGGGAGAGAGTGACGGGGCCTCCCTCCCGACCAATCACATGCCAGAAGAGGAAGCCAAAATACAGCATCCAATCAGATGGAAGATGGCAGGTCAGGTGACCGCCCCTCTGGGAGTTCTGAAGAGGTGGCTGGCTAGTCTGGTTGCTACGGTAACTGCTTGGTATCCTAGAGACTGGAAAAGGGGCTTATAGGAAAGCGAATGGTAAGACACCCAGAGGAGAGAATGAGATGGAGCAGACGCCTCATCCTGTATCTCACAACAGAGAAAGTACACAAGCACTTAAAATCATATAATGGTATGTGAGGATGCATGTGTGTGTGTGTCTGGGGTGTTGTGGCCATTAGAGATAAGTGCTGGAAAATTAGATTATCTTATTTTCACAGCCAAACACACATGGCAGAGGAAGCACAGACTGTACAACTGCAGTCAGGTCTCATGCTTCACTGAACTATAAATAATAGCAGCACACACATGCACGGACGCACACACACCGAGGCTCAAATGCATGGATTGACGGACACTTGATGAGTCCAGTCTTCCTAAGCCTGTGTGTTTGTAACTACATCTAACTTCAATTAAACATAAATTAACTCAGCTTTAAAGGAAACTCTTTTAAAAGAAAATTGTTTAATTTTGGTTCTTGAACCCATTTTCTCATATAAGATTAAAACCACATGCTCATACTTGTATATTCCAAATGTCCAAAGACGTGCATGTTGACTGGGGACTTTAAATCGCCTGTGAGTGTCCGTGGTTGATTGTCATCCTGTGATAGGTTGATGACCTGTTCAGGTTATAGCCCATCCCTCCAATAACTGCTAGCATAAGGTGCTTTTAGATTAGACCCTGCTACCGGTGTTGGATGAAGAGCTTGTATTTATTGCACGCTGGGTTGTGTAAATGCAACGTGTGTTATTGCCTCTACGGTGCCTGAAGCTGAGTTGAGGAGGTAGAACAGGAGTCAGGAGGCGTTATTGAATGGTACAATGTAACATGACAGCCTCTTGACTTCACCAACATCAGAAGAACTGGCTGGCACATCGAAATATGACCAGTCCAGCCTCCGTCTGTCACTCCCATTGTTGAGTGTGTAGATATTCTTTCTAAGACTATTTGATTTGTTCACGACCTGTGTTTTGGGTTCTTGCAAAGCACGACCTGTCATTTTAAAAGTCAGTTGCATATTAAGATTGTGGTAACATGCCAGTTCATTGGCATCCCCTGCTCTGAAGATAAGGAGCTGGTGGACATCCTCATCAAGTTATCAACCAGTGGCAGGAACAATGGATTATATATGATGTGGCTCACCACAGGGAGAGCTACAAATCAGCTCCCTTGTAAGTACAGCCCTCTGTGGCCATTTAAGGAACTGCAAGTACCCAGAGTATCTTTTTCCATCTTCCTTAAAGATCAGCGCTACTTTTAAAATATGTGACCAACCAAATGTTGAAAAATTAAAAATGACATTTAAGTGAAGCTGAACTCAGTTTTAAAAAGATGTGTTTGTGGTTAGCTAGTTAGTGCGAAACAGCGTTTGTGCGTAAACAAGTGATATAAAGTTCTGGCTCTCGTGTGCCGATACCAGCCAGTGTACAGTCATGAAACCGTGTGCTGCCGTGTGTGAGAGTGTGTGTCAGCAGCCTGAAGGCAGAGCTTTCTGCAGTGCAAGACTAGAAAGCAGCAGTGGTGCATTTGCTGCTAGGCTGACGGGGCGATTTAACAACGCACACATCTTCCATCTTTTTTTCCCCATTTTCCTCCATCTCTTTCTCACTCTGCCCATTACTCTGCTCTATTCAGGCTGCCTCCTCCCTCCCCCCGTCTTTCCTCCCCCCCCTCTCTGAGGTAGAAGGTTGAAAAACAGTGAAGCGATGAGCAGAGAGCAGCACCAACCCACCCACAGCCTCACTCAAAGAGAAGGCGAGTGCCGAGGCATATTACTGTACGCATGACGGCACTCGTACAGAACTCAATATAGCAGAGTGTCCGCAAAGAACAGATTAGACATTTGGTCTCGCTTACGTCCTCTGTCCAGCTTCATTTCCCCTTTCTGTTGCGCTCTTCATCACAACACCCTCCAGTTCAATCTTTAACTCAACCACGAAAGCCTTAAGCAGCACAGTGACTGTTACAACCTTTGAACTAACAGAAAATAAAGCAACAATATTGAGACATAAATCATTTATCTGGGTTGATGTAACAAGCAAAACTCAAAAGTACCTCAAGCATCTCTCTAAACATGAGCAACAAAAGGGTTTGGGAAACTGTTAACCTGCTACAGTGTTATCAGGCCTGACATAAGAAGTTCATACTTGTATACAAATTATATAGCAGTTGTGTAAACCAAAAACATGCAAAGTAGCTGTTGTCACGCTAGAATTAGCTTCCATTTTCTCTGTACTCTTTCCTGTTTTTTTAACATTTCTTTTAAAAATTAAACACTAGGACTCAAAGCAGCAATAGTCTTAATAGTTAATTCATCTAATTTAAGTAAATGAGAAGAATGAGTAAATGTTCAGCATTAGTGTGGATGTGGCATCAGAGCACTGCCATGATGACAGGAGTGAGTGTAAAGACAACATTTTGTTGATTTGCTAATTGATTATTCTCTCACTTATGTTCATGACATTTATACTCCTAATGCTACAAAATAATATCTTATTTTATTTATGAAATTTATCAAATAACAAAAAGCTCTGCTGATGGAGGTTATGGGTAAATAATTTGGAGGAAAAAAAAACAAAACAAAAAAGGCTAGATCTTTTTTCCTGACAAAAATTGTGATTGTGATTCACTTGGCTCAAATTTTATATCCACTTTGAATTAAACCTCTAACATGTTAGACAATAATCTCATTGATCTATGTGATAAACTGGAAAGTATACAGTTTAATGGACAAAAACTCTTGAACTGAAAGTGACCGTCAACGAAGTGTGCAGTATGACATCTATCCCTCAGTGCCCTCCCCTATTTCCACATGTCCAGAGTTGGGTATTTTTGATCGGTTGGCATGTTTAATATGCAGGGAGAATGCTACTTCTTAATAGTGGACATGGACGTCACACAAGGAAGTCACTGAAACTACGTAAAAACTAGTGAGCACCTTTGCTTTCAGTATTTATCAGACGTACTATGTGGACAAAAATAGTCAGATGCCTGACCACTACAACAACCGGGGCAGTAATGTAGCATTCAAGTGGATATACTTAAATATGGAATTGGCCCCTCTTTTCAATTTACAACAGTGTCCACTCTTCTTGAAAGGCTTTATGCATTATTTTGAGTTTTTCTGTGGGACTGTGTTTCCATTATTTCTGCATTGTGTTTATGAGAAAACTTTGATGATGAACTAGAAGGCCTGTCATGCAATCTCTGTTCCAGTTCATCCTGAAGGTGGTCAGACTAGTTGAGGTCTCAGCTCTATTCGGGCCTGTTAAGTTGTTTTACCCCAAACTCATCAAACCATGTCTTCATAGTCCTTGATATGTGAAGTGGAGCACAGTCATGTTGGAAGAGAAAATGACTTTCCACAAACTTCTGCCACAAAGTTGGAAGCATAGTAATCCAAAATATCTGAGTATGCTGAAGTGTTATGATTTCCCTTCACTGGAGACAAGGGGCCTAGACCAAAACCTGACAAACAGATCCATACTGCTATCCTTATTCCAACAGGCCCATGGTAGTCAGACAGATAAATTTCTCCTAGCATTCACCAAACCCAGGCTCACCTACTACCAGACAGAGAAGAGTGATTCGTCTTTCCACTGATCCACAATCTATTGGCACAGGGTGTTGCACCACTTCATCCAACGCATGGCACTGGACAGGTGATATGAGGGATGCTTGTAGCTGCTCAACCGCAGACAGAGCGTTGGTACCTTAGTAGTTCTTGACCTCGTTCTATGAGTTTACGTGGTCCTCCACTTTACGACTGACCTGCTGTTACTCCTAAATGCCACTTCTACTTTCAAATATTGTCACTTACAGCTGATCTTGGAATATTCAGCAGGGATGAAATTTCTTTAACCGCCTTAGGTCAAAGGTGACATCCTCTCACAGTGCCATGCTTGAAGTAACTAAGCTCTTAAGAACGACTCATTTTGTAACACAAACTGTATGCTAACAGAGACTGCAGTGCTAGGTGCATGACTTCATGTACCTGTGATGTCAGGCCTGACTGCACAGCTCAAATTCAATCATTAACAGGTGCGGCAAAATACTTTGTCCATAACCTGTAGTATATATATTACATAATCTATGGTATAATGGAAACCTTTGAAACTTCCTCATTTCATTACTTTAAATGATGTTTCAATTTGGAATTGGATTAGTTGTTCAGCCTTATTGGCGCTGTTAGACATCCATAAAACTTCAGTGATACAAATATTACTTAACAGCATCTATATTCCATCTATGAAGGCATCCATCCATCTATCGGATCTATAGTTCAACCATCCTACATAATGTGGGGGTTGGCTGGAGCATGTTTTTGAACTCACAGACAGACTTGTGTTATTTGTTAGTTCATTTGAATCTGGAGTACTGACCTCAAATCTGCACTGTCCGAGTTGTGTTGCTCACTGTACTTTTATGTTTATATAAACTGATGCCATTACTTGAGCTGCTGTGGCTTCTTTACCATGTTGAGTTTGTTATCTCCTGCTGCTTCACACATCACTGTTCCAAGAATGCACACGTGAAGGACATTTCATTTGTATAATCTCCCTGCACTTGAAAATATGCATTATAATAAACACCAATGATCGGTTATTTACGGCTGTCAAGACAGCTGTTACACTACATTCAAATGACGGTGGCCAGCTCTTAGCAATTTATTACCAATTATTAAAAGCTGTCTTTGGAGCAAACTATAGCCAGCTTGCCTCCACTGGAATGAGGGCCTGAAGGTCGCCAAGAATAAACCTGGCGATAGTTCTGTGGCACTCTGCCATTTTGCCTTCACAAACTCTTGAACACCTCTTAAATCACACACAACTGCATGATGCAGAGAGCTTCAAATCTATGAAATTTATGCCACATTAATACCTATAGTTATATGGTTTCTTCCCGAGCTTATCCATACTTTGGTCTGGAACTGGGAACAGTTCGTGACAGGCTCTCAATAACCATTCAAAGCTGCAGTGGAACTTTTACTAATACAAGCTGATCAATTCACGAGAGGACTCATTTTAACATGACAGTCATCTAACTTTCAAATGATTAAATATTCTAGCACGATGCGCCTTCTTTCTTTAAATCTGTTAGCAATTTAATTCTCCACCATTACAACCTTATACCAAGGGAAACTTTTACTTGGGGATTCAAATTGTCATCAGAATTTGAAAATGAGGAGATCAAGTGGTAATAAGCATTTTAATTCAACCGTTTATGTCCTGAACCCTAATAAAAAAAGGACCATATGTACTAAGAAAAAGTGTCGGATGTTAAGAGACTTTATAAAGAAGAACAGCTGTTCCTAAATAGTGCCATCAGGTGAGTTCAATCAGGTACTGGCAGAGGGTGTGACTATTCCAGCCACTGAGGGACAGAAGATGAAAAACTGAGGTGGAACAAGTAAAGGAACTTTGGGTTGGGAGGATAAATAAAACGTGGAAAGGAGGTTAATCTTTACCAGAGGAATCTCTTTAATGTGAGTTCTTCATAATAAGTACAAAGGTTTCAGCAAATTTGAACTTTTAGAAATTAATGCATTAATTTGCACCCTAACGAGTACAGTAAAATCTTTGTTTGTGTGTACAAAGAGAAGAATGTTAGCCTTCAGGTCAGCGAGCACAAAGGGAAGCCCAATTCAGCCTTGGCACAAATTTTAGTTCATTTTCAGCTTTTTATTTTAGACACAGAAGTGAAGGAGGGATGAAAGTAAAAGAGGAGGAATGAGGGCAAGACAGAGACGATAAAAAGGAGGAAGCTGTAGGGAGATGGTAGGGAGACAAGAAAGTAACAAAGGATGTTAAGAAGGGGTTCAGAGGGGCTCCAACCAGCTTTTCATTAAAAGTCTAAACACGTTGGGGGGGCTTGTTATGTCACTACCGATCTCTTGCTCACACACACACACCCACACACTCTTGGGGGCCTTTTCTTCATGAGCTCTTCAACAGAAGCAGCACTTGAGAACAAAACACAGAGCTGGAGTGGGAAAGCAGGGGAGGTTTGTGAGGGAGAATCAGGGCAGATCAAACACCTCGAGTTGGACCCTGAAGCCAAACCTCAAAGCTGAGATGGTGAAACTATTCTCTTCTGCATCAGTGTTTAACATCTGACACCATCACGTGTGGAGCTGTAACAGATCACATACCTAACAGATTGGATCTTATCACGGTTTTTGAACAACAGATCGGATTGTTTTTCAGATTTTCAATTTACTTTCTATTTTCCAATTACAAGTAAAAACCAAGCACCAACAATCTAACCTCCAAGTTGAGACTTACCTGGTAGAAGGAAAACAGCAGTTCACCAACTGGCCACCAGGGGATGGCTCCAAAAAAGGGAGTGAGTCTATCCACACACCACCATTAAAATATCTAACTTTGCAACAAAAATAAACATAGTTTACAGTTTGGTTTAAAAAAAAAAAAAAAAGTTTTTTTTGGGTCTCCACAGATAAAGTTTATATCCATGACAACCATATGGGGAAGGAAATATTTTGCACCACATCAGGTAAACCTTTGTAAAGCAATAAGTATATGTGTGATTAGGAGTTTGGTCTTTTGATCGGCAGCTGGCAAAGCCAATAGTTGCATCACTTTTTCATTTAACAGTGTTGACTTTTGAGCATAGCTTTTGAATTATGAATTAAGACTTAGCAGGGCATAAAATATCCATATTTTAAAGAAAAGGGCTATTTTTTAGACTGACTATGGGTTGTTCCAAAGAGGTCCAAATACGAAGCTTAGCTAAAAGCAGGTAGCTTGTGCTAGCCGAGCATCAGCAAAACAGAACGGCCATTTCTCATTTCACCACTGAAATCAGAGGGCCAGCCTCTGTTCATTGGCAGTTTCACAGCAATGTGAGTCAACCCAAGGAACTGTAGGCCATGACAGATCATCTCAGGACAGTTTCAAGTGGATGTCTACTTGAATGCTGATAGTGAGCAGGTTGTGTCACTGGGGTCCCAGAGGAGCTCTGCCAGTCCTCCTTTAAGTGCAACTTCAAATAAGGATGTTTGGACAGATTTGATGAGAATCAATGTACAGTAATATTAATCAGCATCATAACTTAGCATAAGCTAAGTCAGCCAAGCTAAAATGGCTAAACTTTTCAAACAAGGGCAAAGAAAAAGAAGCTTCAAAACAACTCTTCAAAAAAACCTGGGTGACCTCAAAGAGTTTGTCCAGTAATTACAGAGTCCATGCTGGTATGGTTAAAAATGCTTTTCATATTTATGATAAAAAATGTTTTTCATGGTTAAAATGGTTGGGGGTGACACCTGCTTAACCCTAGAGAATCCAACAACCCCCTTTTTTTTTTTTTTTTTTTTACATTGGGTATCACCAAAAAACCGTGGTAAATTTGACCCGTGGGTTCTCCAGGGTTAAATTTGAAATTCAAGCTAACTTAATGAAATGCACCATTTTCTTAAATAAATCTGATACCTACATTAAAAAAAAGAAATCCCATCTAAAAAAAAAAGTACATTTCTTAAGCTTTTCTCCCATTGGTGGCACAACTGAATGATGAAGCTTCGAATGCGTCTCCATGCTCAACATATTGCCATGTTCATATGGCTTTCTTGTGTGGCAATGAAGGCATATGGTGAACAGTTTGACTAAGACACTTAAATAAAGCATAAATCCCATATCAGGTGATTTATACTCACATATAGGATGATAAAAGCTCTATTTGTCCCCTATCAGGTGATGTATGCTTCCATACCAAATTTACAACATATGTTTGGCATTCACCACAGCTGGAGACCCTGCACCATTACAATTAGTGCACCTCCCCAGAAATGTAACTATGAGTTGGTTTGATGCAAACCATCTCGACAGGGAAGCAAGTGCACCTGAAATGGAAACCTAAAAGGTGGAATTGCTTTTCATGCTCCTCCTGCTCGCATGTTTAACACTACTGCTTGCCACCTAAATACTTCCAATCCACAAAATTGACACAAAAACTTGAATGACATGTTGCAGATCAGGAAGTGATCCATGCATACTATGTATTGTCCGTGATCAGTTACCACATATTGGATTTTTGTTGCCTAAACGGTGACCTCAATTGGCAAAAATTCAAATGACATGAAGCACATCAAGTGTGTGCTTAATGAAAAAGTGTTGATAATGTGTCCAAAAGATGATATGACCATCACAATCACAATCCATAATATGAATCACAGCTCTCCATACAGTTTTTTCTATAAACTGTGCACATGGATACTGTTACAAAGCTGCTGCCAGAGACCCATCGAGTGATATTCAGCTTTTTTACTTCAGAGAAGTGGGACAACAACATGATTCCAGATGGCTGTTTGCTGCACAGATAGATGGTAGGCGTACTTTCTGAAACTACTGAGAAGGAAGGTTAGCAATACTTGCCTTAATTTAGCCTTTTGGACACATTTTCAACACAAGTATCAGTTTACAAAGTAAAAGATTTAGCATTTCTTTGAGTTATGACACAGTCGTCTCTGGAAATCAGGTTATATGTGAAATTAAGAATCTATATTACAAGAGCATCAACCGCAGCTCCTGTAGTATGATACAGGTTGGCCATTTTCAGTCAATAAGCAAGAATCTAAACACAACGCAGCCAGCTCTGTTGTTTGTTGGTGTAACTGGAGTAACTTGCCAACCAGAGCAGCTGATAACACTAACTGTGAATTCTTTTGAGTAATTTTAAGTTTGGAGGATTGGGGTGAGAAAATAAATCCCAAGGGACGAAAAAAGCAGCTGAAGACAGGAAGGAAGTATGGGCAAATTTGTGGACCAATAGACCAACAACGAAGAAGACTAGATGGAAGAAAAAAGAGAAAATTGTAGGAAAAGTGGAAATTGTGGACTTGCGGGTGGTTGTGCTCTCCACAGCACCCTTCTTCCACCCAACTCTATCAGAAGTCGCATACACACAAACGGAGGACAACCCATTTAAATCTAAATTATTAATGAAGGGACATTTGCAGGTTTTTATGGAGTTAATAATTGAAGAAACATGAAGTAGAGGAGATGGGGTGTGGGGGCTAAGGAAGGCAACCAAGAGAAGCCAGAAGACTTTTTTTCTCCTCCCTCCCTTTTTTCTTTTTTAAATAGGATCATTTACCGCTAACCTTCTGAAAATGGAGAAGTTGGCTCCTTGCCCTCCTCTCCATCAGCTGCTTCATCTATGTTTCCACGCTTATCCATCTGTCTGTCCCGCCACCCTCCTCTTCATATTTTTCCACATCAGCACTGGTCATCTCCACTTTTTCCACCCCTTCTCTTCCCTCTACCAGGTGTCCATGTTGCCATGGCAACAACAAACATAAGAATTCATCTCCTATCGTCTTGAGTGCTCCACTACAGTGATAACACACACACTAGCTAACACACACACACACACACCGTCAGTGTCAGACTGACATGGCACCATCCTCACTCCTGCTAACTTCACTGCTGCAACAGTCAGTAAAATCTTATTTTACACATACATCTGAATACATAACACCTAAAATATGTCCAAAATAGTCATGTCTAGTTTTATAATGCACCTTCAAAATGAAACTGATCTGTCTGATACAGTTTATTAGTCTTTTCTCACTCTACATGTATGCACAAGTGAAAATGGGCCAAAAAAAAAAAGCACTGGAAATTACCCTCTCTCTTTCTTTTTTTTGCTCAATGCTCTTGTAATGGCTTTATTTAATGATGCAGCCAAAGTTGTGCATTATTCACTGCAAACTCTGGCTGCATATAAGCTGATACCAAGGACAACAAAGTCAGCGGGACTGCTGACTGCTGCTCCATGTTCATAGTTGATTTTTGGTGCAAAACGACTATGGACACCAGCAAGAGTGATGGACACTTGGCATGACTTGTCTTTTATCAATGCCGATGTCAAAGGACAATGAAACCATGTGCAGTCAAATAAATGCTGCGCTGCAACTGCAAGTCCAGTGAGGATCCAGTTGATAGTAACAGTAGTTGCACAAAGAAAACCTGATTCTAAAAAGACTTTGTTGTCCTACTACTGTTTGTTACTAAAGAGATGTAATGAGTTGTACAAGAGATTTAGAATGGTACAGAAATCTTTGCGTTGCATCAGTCTGCTGTCTCAGACCCAGTGGGAGATTCAGGTGATGGAAAACTTCCCGTATTAATAGGTTACACTCATTTTCTCGGCTGTGAGGACACATTTACATCATCGTTAAGAAGTAATGTGACAAATACAGCAATAGCAAGTAGCACACACTGTGTCAGGGTAAATGTGGTTAATTGAAAACATGGAAAAATAAATAAATAAAAATGATACGGTGTGAGTGTGCGCAAGTGCTAAAAGCTGGATATTGCAGATCTCGAGCTGAACATAAATACAACTCTATCGACCAAAGACAGGAAGAGAGAAGGGCAGAAAGAGGGGAAGAAAGCAAGCAAGAAAGAGGAGAGACCCATGCTGATGCTATCTGCTAACCTTCAATTAGCAGCGGTAGTCAGCAGGGCATTGATTTACTTCGAAATGCCAGAGCAATGTGGAAAAACCCACACATCCACTTCCAAAGGCACACACACGCACACGCAGAGAAAAATGCACACACTAACACACAGGTACATATTAATGTCACAAGCAGGAGTCATAGGGCTTGGGAACGGGTGAAACAAAGATAATGAATAAATGCCTTTGAAGGTTGCGCCGTTATTCAAGCCTCCACATCTGCACTGATACTGCATTACAACTGCAGTGAGCTTCATCCAGGGGGATGAAGCTACAAACCTCCATAACCTAATTATATTACCAAACTATCTTATTTATAAGGGTATGCTGAAGAACAACTGATGCTTTTCAGACTGAAAGTTCAGCTAGGCTTCACTTCATCAAGACTGCTCATGTTTCTAAAACTGAGTTAGTATCACTCAGAAAATGATCAATTAAAGCTCCTTTTGATTTGTGCTGCCTGAACACCAATTCTGGATCTGACCTAAGGGGAACTTCAGACATTTGTCCTCAGACTTCTCATTTTCTATAAACATGCAACCTCTGGCTTGGCATATCCAACAACTATTGTACCTGTTCCCATTTAAAAGATAACTGTGCTGTTCTGTTTATCAAAATGATGTTTGTGTCATCATGCACTGAATATTATATGAGACACCAGATATGTAGGCTGAATTGAGTAAACAAAATAAGATGAGGTGGTTAAGCAGGTTTTAAAAAAAGCAAGCATTGACAACTTTTTCCAAACCATGATCTTAAATTAGAAAAATCTTCTCTATAAAGGGAAATGTTTTCTTTTTTATTGATTTATATGGGTAAGAGATGTGTAGTTTACCCTATTTTTTTTACAATGCAGTTTGCTCCTCTCCTTTCTTATCTTTCTGTGTGCATTTTTTTTATTTTAGCCTCCCTCCATCTTTCATGATTATTGTGGCTGCTGTTCTGTTACCAGTAATCCGTCCAGCTTTTATTGTGGAAGAATACAAACGTGTCCTCTGACAAACATGATAAATGGCACATTAATCATGTTTGTTTGTGTGTAAATGAGTGAGTGGGAAACTGTGTGGCTCACAGGATGTGTAAGTCTGAGGTAATACATCAGGGCTGCAGTGATGTTCTGCTACTCATAAATGTGGATATGTCAGCATTATGTGTGTGTGTCTGTGTATGATTGTGGGGATTAGGTAAGACAGTGTGTAAAGTTTTACTACATGGTCAAAGCCAATTATTGATCATCACAACTACATTAGTTCAACTTAAATGACTAATACTTTCACAATCCTCAAACTGAAAGTAATTCTTGAAATTTAAAAATGCAACAATGGCATCAGAGTGATATGCAAATGGGAACAATGGTGTCACCAGTTTAGCAGGTGACAGAGGTGACTGTCTTGGTAGACCACATGAAGGAAAAGTAACAGTCAACAGTTTAATATCTGGGGTGCAGAGATGTTCCATCACAGCAACACATGATGGATTAGGCACTGCAGTCCCTCCTTTATTCTTAACACTCTCTCTCTCTCAACCTGATAGCCTGAAACCCTTCAGAGAGATATGATGAACTCCAGCATGCTGGATGTCTAGGGGTAGGCATTATTAATAGATTATCAATAACTGATTAAGATTTTTTTTTTTTTGATCATCTGGAATTTGATGGATATAATAGGATGTCTTGGACCAATGCGTTGAATTTCACTGTTCCGAGGGCACCAGCAGGAGGCCAAGTTATTATATTTAAAATAATCTGCTTTAAGATTACTGTAAAATGTGCTACTGTACTACCACAGAAACTGAAAGTAAATACAAAGTAGGCAAAATGATGTTTGTTGTGGGATCATTGAAACTTAAAAATAATAGGAAAAATATAATGAACCTCACTCAATTCACCTTCTTCCTTTATTTTTTTTTCTTTTTAAGAAAGTGAATGAAGCGATGTCCCTCAGGCTGGTTCAGTTAGCGTGGCGTCCCTGTGACATCAGTACCACTAGAGTGAGTGTTTCCCGGCCACGGCTGGACCGACTGTCTCTGGGTTGTGTTCATGTCACACACCTAAGCATGTTTGCGTACATTTTTCCCTCAACAAAAATCAGTAGCTTGAGTTATGTTATTAATGTCACAGGTGGCTTTTGAATTTTAATATTTAAGGTTTAGCTTAAAACTTCTTGCTCTGCTCCTTAGTTAGTTTTCCTTTGTTTAAATGCCACTGTGGTGAGCCACTGTGATTAGTGTCTGGTAAATGCTCATGAAAAAAACGATTAATCGATAATTGTTCATTAATTTTCCTGATGGACGACAATCGTACATTCTAAAAATGCCCATCCCTAGTTCCTACAGTTGTGTCTTTTAAATGTACTCATTCTTCACATCACCTTTTAAACTTGTCAACATTTAGAGTTTATTCAGAACATTGATGGGGCTTTGAAATGCACAATCACTTTCATAATCTTTCAAACAACTTTTTCGTTGGCATGGTTACACTTCACAGCAGATGTTAAAATGTGCTCACAAAAACCTGAAAAATGGAAGAGCATCCTATGCAGAGTAGAAAAATTAAGAAAAGAAGTTTTGAAGTTTTGAGAAGTACAGAAGAAGATGGGATATGACCACAGCTGCTGCTGGAGCCACCACTGACAAGGCATTGTTCCCTTTTACTCACATCATTCCTTATATCTGGAAACTCTGGGCATTTTATCAAACTCTGATGTGAAAAAACTCACTCAGGTTTAAAACAACATGATGGACTGTAATGAGTAACCTTGAAAAAGTTCAGAGAAACACAGCAAAGACTGGAAAAAGAAAAAAAAATGACCCAAGGTCATGTGATGGAGGGATGAAGGAGGATTTTATCCACAGATGATGTCCTGTCATGATGAGTCACTTTCGGTCATGTCAACAGGAGCTGCAGCTGTGATTAGATATTTGTTCCTGATACAAGTCATTTTAATCAAGAGTTATACAGCAAATGGGTATTTCAGTGGATATTTTGTGCCTTTTCATTTTATGATATTAAAAACGATTGTGGCTGGGGAAAAAGTGATTTTATACATATACACACACACACATATACATATAT
>JAOWBL010000021.1:13831661-13867384 GCA_028564865.1 Zenarchopterus dispar | reverse complement strand
TATATATATATATATATATATATATATATATATATATATATATATATATATATACACACACACACACATATATACACATACATACATACATATCTATAGATAGATAGACAGGAAAAAGCTGGTATCCATTAAAGGCTGAAAGTTCCTACTGACAGTGGCTCAAGCTCAAGTCCCAACATGTGGCCACAGCTCCATGACACATTCATGACCAAGCAGATGAAGAAGGAGGTGGAGATTACATCTAAGCCGCTTGAAAACACGAGGTGCAATATTTTGGCTTCAGCAGGTGAATTACAGTAAACGCACCCTATTAAGATGAAGAATGGCGCTTAGACACTTTCAGTCATGCTGCATTTTATACAGAAAGCTTCGATGGCATCTGTGGCTGCTCAATGAACCCAGTGGGAATGCTGGTCAGTCGGTGTGGTGGATGTGCTGTGCTGCTGACAAACGACCATGCACAGCCGAGAAACTGGCTCATCTGGATCCACTGAGCCACGTTATCCTGTGATATGTCACTCTATGACCACAACCAAAGCCTATTATCGGCTAAACACACCCAGCTGTGTTAAAAAAAAAAAGACAATGCAGAAGAGACTGAAGGAAAAACCATCTGTCACAGCTGGATTACAGAGGGGAGAGAGGAGGGACGGTCAAGTGTGTTGTTGATTTAGTGACCGATGCACATCCAATATTAAAGAGCAACTATGGTAAATCCTGTTGGTATATCACAGGATTACTGCACTGATACTGTAAGTACAGCAATACCATTACAGCGTGCTTAGGTTCCTAGAAGTCTCCTCTGTGTAGCACAGATAAGTCCCTACAGAAGTATCATTAAATACATTATGGTGATACCATAGGACAAGTCATTTTCAGACAGCTTTAATTAAATCACTTAACTCACTGCTAAGTGCCAATGGTACACATTCAGTCTCTACAGGACTAAAACAGAAGGTGTTTTTAATCAAAGCAACAAAGGACTGACCCCAGGTTAATAGATGAGCCTTTACAGACACGAGCCAAGAGTGTTTAAATCAGGTAATTACAGGCTACAACCAAAAAGAAATGCTTTTTCATATTTGCAAAGAATATTAGGGCTTGCATTAGGTAACTGATTTGTACAAAATATGTGCAAAGAAACTTTAATTCTATGAAGTGCAAGCTGCTGTGAGCACCATTCGTCCATACAGTTATCCTGAACCATGTAGCAGGACCAACATCTTAACCCTGGAGAACCCACGGGGTCAAATTTGACCACCATTTTTTTCTGATACCCAATGTGAAAAAAAAAAAAAAAGAAAAAAAAAAAAAAGGCTGTTGGGTTCTCTAGGGTTAAACAGAGATTCCCAGACCTCCCTTTCCCCTGCTACCTCGCCTAAGTTCCACTGGAGTGGTACTGAGGCACTCCCAAGCCAATCTCCGGCAACCTCCTGGATCTGCCCTGAGACCTCGTTCTGATGAAAGATATAAAACATCTCCCCTAGAAGGTGTCTAAGAAGCCACCAGATGCCCAAACCTCCTCCTCTACTTGCTATGTTTGGTGTCACAGAGAAGTGATTTCATTCTGAGTGCCTCCTGGATAACCGAGTTCCTCACCTAAAAGTTAACCCAGCTGCCTTTCAAAACAACCTCATTTCAGCAACTTCCATTGGGAATCCTATATCTTTGGTCACTATGCAGCTCACAACCTCATCACTGCCTACATGACCCCAATACCAATGATGGACACCTGAGATACTTCAACTGGTCCACTGGAGATAGCAGCTCCCCCCCAGCACAAGTAGGGATCCACAAGACAGGAGCAAGACAGTAACAAGCAAAAAATCCCGACCCATTTTCATTCCCAGGGCATCAAATAAGTAATTCTGTCAAGCAGCTAAAGCCCAATGTTGTTGATACTGCAACATGAGCAAACTTCTTTTTCTTTTTGACTTCTACATCAAAAAAAAAAGGAAAAATTAAAATGTTTGCTTATATACATCACAAAAATCCAGGTTCTTTAAGTCAGTAAGCCCATCTTTCCATCTTTTAGAAGCAATCACCCTGAAATGTGTCTAGCATGTATGTACACAATACCCAACGACAGCAGTATCTACACACTGTAAGGTATAATTTAAAAAAATAAAATAAAATAAAAAAAAGTGGAGAAAGAGCAACCAAAAGTTTTGGCAGAACAAACTAACTCCAGCACTTAAACCAGTCTCACACTGATGAACATGCATGATGTTGTGAGGCTAACAAAGGCTGAGAGGCTACAAATGAAGCTAATCAAGCAAAAATGATGCAGCCACTGTTAGCATTCGATTATTGATCACCTTACTGACTGCAGCTAGTTATCAGTCCAAAAAACGAAAATCAGAATTAGCCAAAATTGGAAATGGTGTGCCTCCACAAATTTTCATTAAAATATTTTGCCCTTTTGAAAGAAGTGTTACAGCTTTGTTTTACGCACTTTCAAGATGCAGCGAATCCAGCATAATGTTAAGTCAGGTGATGTTACAGTATCCTGCAAACCTGAACAGCTCATCAAATAAGACATATTCAGAACTTCTAGTCACTTCAGAGAACCAAATATATGCTGTCATGAACTTTTTTCAGCAGTACATCTCCTTGATGTAAGCTGGCTACATGAACCAGCTGATTAATCTGTTACAAATTACCATATCATGTAAATATTTATGAAAAAAAAAACACTTGGTTTAGCGGGCACACCATGTCCAGGGGCCCTTATGCAGGCAGTCCAGGTTCAAATCTCAGCCCGTGACTTCATTTGCAGCTCATCCTCCCCGCTCTCTACCCCAACTTCCTGTCTAGCAACTTTCAATAAAAGGCCACTCGAGCCACAAAGTCAAAAAAAAAAAAATTGAACATCTGACAAGGCTACCAATTCCCCTGAGCACATAGAAATATGGTGTTTAAGGAAATCAATTATCTACACTATACCATGCCATATGCCAAAATATAATTTAGCATGAGAACAGCAAACCCCACGAGCTGCATTGCTAAGTTCCAAACCCAGCAGTTCTGCCACCCACGCGGGCACCAGCAGCTGTTTGATGAGGGTTTAAAGGCCAGTGCTTGGTCAGATATTTGGCAGGGCTGAGGTCAGGGATACTGCAGGGTCAAACAGCCCAGGAGGGGGGAAAAAATGTAAAATGAAGTTGCTGCATGCCATCCAGCTACATCTGCACACTCATTTAAGACATGCACTGTGTATTTATGGACAGCAGAGGAAAAGGAAGAGAAGAACACACATGCAGGGTTTATGGTCACTGGCCCGTGATTATTGCAGACTTACTTCATCTGTTTGACGATGGTGCTTTTCCCTGACTCTCCAGCCCCTGAGGGAAAAAGACACAAGAAGACAATGTAAACAGGATGTATGTGTGAGTGTGTTTGTTGGTGTGTATATGTGAGAGACCGGAGGGAGGAAGAGGAGGAGGTGGGAGGAAGAGGGACAGAAAGCCTCTTAAAATCCTACATGAAGCTCCGCAGCAGGGGGGTGGAGATAAAAAGGATGGAGAAAGTGGCTTCAATCTTTCTTCCTCCAACCTTTTTTTTTTTTTTAAAACCCCCTCCCTCGGTCCCTGTTTTGACAAACAGATTTGATAAAAAGAGTGATTTCTCTGATATAATACTAAATCTCCAATCACAGAGCAAGCACTTTATTCTGGGCCCTCTGTTGCAGCATACTGCCATTTTTTTCCGCCACCCATCTGCAGTTTACAGCTCGGCGGATTTTGAGGACCATTTCACAAACCAGCCACACCTTTCTTATTCGAGCAGGTGGATTCAGGGGAAACGATCCATCAATCCAATTTTCATCCTGTCACTATCTGGGTGGTTTTTCCTTCTATATCACTACCACGACCCTGAGCGGTGATCATTTCCCAGCACTGCCGCACCTTTCCACCGCTCAGGGCGTCTCATTTCTGAGCCCTACTGTGGGGGCCCCCACGGCCGGGCGTGCGAGTCTTACCGAGCAGCAGCAGCTTCACATCCTTGGCCGCGGTCAGACCGTCCTCCTTCAGGTTTTTCTCGATGGCTTTGCTCCGGTCCAGAGCCGCCCTCTCCTCTGCGCTCAAAGTACATCCCATGGTTAGAGAACACAGCTTGATGGCGTTACGGGCACCGGGATCCACGCAAGAAAACGCAATCAATTTAGATGGGCAAATGGAATTTGTGCGTGGAATCAAAGCAGGTTTCCAATCCTTTACAGCTCCCTCTTTTCTGAGCCTTCTATCCTTCTGTCTCTTTCTGGGCAGCTCCCTCTCTCTTTCTCTCTCTCAAGCCGGGGACGGAGGCAACGTTAACGCATTTAAATCAGAGATCCGCTCGGTTTGATCCACGGCGCAAAAACAACACGGTGTAGCCTCCGCAGCTGGGCGCTTCTCAAGGGGGGGTTGTTTCTTGGCCGATTTCTGTCTCCTTCCTGATTTCGTTCACTGGGTAAATCTCCTTTCTTCTCCACTCGACACTGGTTTGCGTTACTGGGCGGCGGCGAGCAGCGCTGGCATCGCTCGGTTCTCGCGGCGGCTCACGGCGGACCTTTCCTCGGTGTGTCTCCTCCGGGGCGGGCGGCGGGGACTTGCTCAGTAGCACGACTGCCTCCCGGTAGCTCCTGTAGGGGCTCGGTCCTCAGTTAGTTCATTCGTCCAGTCAGCTGCAGGTTGCTGACGTCAGAGCAGTAAAAGCAGATGTGGGAGAGCGCGCACATACTCCCAGTGGCGCAGCCTGGTGGCGCATGCAGGGTAGCTTCTGGAGGCTTCAGGGCCCCTCTTAGAAGAATAGTGAGTAGGGAAGGGGTTCCTGGACAGTTATTAGTAGGTTATTAGGTTTATTAGTAACCTATCAACTTATTAGTAACTAATAAGTTGATAGGTTGTTTGAAAATAATATCTCAAATCCTCAAACGATCATAAATTCTTAATCCACTGAGAGATACATAAATTCGCAAAATAAATAAAATAGAAGCTGGCTAAACTAGTTGAGAACTGGACATACCGCTGCATTGAGTTGCAGTTCCTCGATTGGCCGCTGGAGGCTGGCCCCAAAAGCGAGGCAGTCTCCTTAGACCGCCATGTTTAAACGTCTGATGTTACCTCAGAAATAAACATATTTACAGCGTGGTTCAAGAAACCGTTTTTCACCTTTATTGTTTGATGACACAGCCATGACAACTCTGAGGATTTTTTTTAAATTTCATGTTATGTAAATTAATACATTTAGTCCTAATATGACCATAGCTTCATTGAAAGTTAGTCATCACTTCGTCATCAGTCATCGTCATGCTACAAATCTGAGTGGATAAGGATAATCCATATTATTGTCAGTACATATCTTACGAAACACACTGAAACTTGTCCTCTGCTTTTTAACCCATCACTAGTTAGACTAGGAGCAGTGGGCTGCTGAAGCACCTGTGGGTTGGAGGTTAAGGGCCTCGCTCAGGGGCCCACAGTGGCCCTCTGTTAACCCGGAGTAACCTGGGTCCTCCACGCCCAAACCCACCTCTGTAACCACTAGGCTACCTAAAGGTTCCCTTGCAGCTCCTTGGTGTGGATTGGCTGAAGGTGCTGGTAACCACAGCTAACTTTGACTGATATATGTTGGGTGCCCAGTTATGTCAGCTAAAATTAGGCGTGACTACCAGCTTCTTGCAAATGTCCAGACCCGAGGAGCTGGACATTTGTAGCCAAATTTCATTGCAGACATTGTTTCATTGGCAACATCAGAAATGACTGCTGCATTCAGCCCATGGTGGGTTATTACAACTTCATGGCATGACAATGACTGATAAGGAAGTGATAATGGCTATCCGTTAGCTAAGCCAACAACCAATCAAATGTCTGTACCCAATATTATAAATATATTTCTATAGATAAATTCACCCTACGTGGTACAAAAAAAAAAAAAAAAAATGCAATGAACAGCGAGATTTCACATCTCATCATCATAAATGTGAGATTTAGCTTTTGAGACCAAAACCATTTTTTTGACCATGCTGTATATGTCTATTTTTGTGGCAAAGATGGACTTTTTAACTTGGGAATCAATAGTGATTGACTTGCTTTTGAAACCAGCCTCCAGTGGTCAATTAACAGCAATTCTTAGTATTTTCAGGTTCGTTTAAACCCAGAAATGAGATTGTTGGCATTTGGTAAACAAAATAAATGAAAAAGTATATATATTTTAAAAAATTAAGAAAAGTTGTGTTGAAATTTAAAAATGTTGTGGTTAGCATTATGATGTTAGGGTTGGTTTCAACCAAGTTATAATATAGGATTGTAAAGAATTAATTTTGCCAAAACTGATAACACTGTTATTTCACTAACAGTGTCAGCCAACAATCCATTGACAGCCAGCTTATCTCCAGGATACATCTTCACTTTGTAGCATTTGAAAATTATAAGATTCACAATAAGCTAAGTTCTGGTTCAGTACAGATGGAAGGCAGGGGTACATCCTGGACAGGTTGCCAGTCAATGACAGTCAAATAACCAAACACCAAGACTAAACAATCAAGTATGACTTAAGTACATAAATATAAAACCTAACTATAATAACCCTACACCATAATACCAAGAATCTGGGAAGATGAGGTTTATCCATCTTTCAGAGCTGTAACTGTAACCTCAGGTGTCATTTTGGTTCCAAGAAAGATCTAGGAAATAATGACCTCCAAAAATAAATGGAATCCCCCATTTGAAAATTTCTCATTTACTGAGCTCTTAAGGCTTTATGAACCCTATGTTTGTCTCAACTTCACATCAACCTGTACCAGCTTTAAGTGGCTAGCACAAGTCTGAAACATCAATTTTCATAGAAGTAATCTTTGTGGAACACTGGGGTGGGTGGAGTTTGGGGGCTGACTCCACCCTCTAAAACCAGCTGCTATGAACAGAATTATGAACACATGGTTGAAAAAAGATCTATCATTAGTTAAGAAAGTATGATAGCTTCAAAAATAAAATTTTCACATTAGACAGAACAACAGACTTTTTAAACTAGTTTTTATTAAGTTCAAGTTAAGTTGTGCTACAAAACTGAAAAGTTTATAAATACCCGTCACTGTAATTTCAAAAAGATTTGAAATCAGTGTGTAAAGAGTGTAAGGAGTCTAAGGTTTTTACCTATGATTTTTGATATCTGAACTCAGTACATAAGTCTGATATTTCCAATCAGAGCTGCAGTCAGAATCCTTGAACAAGATGGCAAAAGCAGCAAGAGGTTTCATAAAACAGGCTGCCACATCTCAGAACTAAACCAAAACATTTCAAGATTTGGTTAGCACTTTTTTAGATACACTTTGTTATTTGTCAAAATTATTAAGGTAAAGAAAACAGACCAGATTTAGACATGTTTAACATCTAATAAGTGCCTATCTCTGTTAAAGACACACCCAACAGTAAAAGGGTAGAAAAATCACATTAGCTGATATTATCAGTCATAGCTATCTGGTAGACCATCTGAGTTCATGAGGACTTCATCTTGCTCATAGGTACTGAATGTGCATACTAAGGCATTGAGGTAAAAAAAAAAAAAAAAAAAAAAGGTGTGTATGCTCTGTTACTCCAGCTGTACACTGGTAGAGTATGAGCACTGCACCCTGAAATCAGCACATTTTAAAGAACATTTATCAATGAAAACACATCGCAATGTCCACCCACTTTGCTCCTGCCTCTTCAGGATGAATCTTCTTCTGGACTCTATCCTAGCTGCCAGTGAGCAAGTGACAATTAAAAGAAGATTAAAATAAATTAATTAATAAAAGGAAATAGCTTGTCCAAATAGGCATATTTTGCCCTCAGATTCCCAAAAGTTAAAGTTAAAGTTAAAAGTTAAGATGATCGTTATATTAATCTACTTTGTGAATGAACATGTACATTGATGTGTTCTCCCATGAACACCCTGCCTGTTCAATGGCTTAGTTATATGGCACAACTATGAAAGACATGTTTTGCCAGCTCCAGTGATGTTTTCAAACCTCTTTTTATCCAGCATTGTCTGGTGAAATCACCTTGCGGTTGAAAGGTTCCATGTTCAGGTCTGGTTGTGTGATGTTTGCTTGTTCTCCCTGTGTGCGTGGGTTTGTGTCAGGAAGAGCATCTGGTATAAAAACACCTTGCCAAATCTGTGCGGACGCTGCACAGCTCTGTTGTGGCGACCCCTCCGCCATGGCTGAAAAGTCTGTTACTTGTGGGTTCTACTTGAATTCATAGAGGATTCTGTACTCTGTCTGCAGAGTCACCCTGCCTTAATGCCCACATCTAGAAATAGTTGCCATAGTACTAATTAAATGGTCTTTTTAGAAACAGTTTGTCTAAGTGAGGCCTGGTAGATGCATAGACTTTGAGATTACTTTGCATTTCTTCCCAGCCTTATGCAGATCAACTACTCTTGAGGATTAATCGTCAGTGATCTCCCTTTTGTGAGGGATGGATCACAGTAGTAGATGTCTCTTATGAACTGAAAACCTAGAATGTTTGTGTCTTTCATCAATCATAGTAGGCTTCTTTGCCACTGTATCTTTCTTGACAGACATTCATGCATGATAATAGATGAGCCTTTGCTCTGTCCAATAAGGAACTTTAATGATAAAACTAATTATGTTGTCTACATATATTTATCTATGGGACAGAGTGCTAAACAGTAGGCTTCTGCTCAGCTCACAACTTTGTTAAAATTCACCATTCAATCTTATGCTTCATAGCTGAACATGGGGGCAGACTGCTCACTGTGGACACGTAAACAGATTGCTCACATTTTAAAAATTTCTACCATCAATCAGAAAACATGCTTGCGAACAGCTTGTGAACTGGGACCTTTTTAGAAATGTACACTTTCAAGGTCGTAAATACACAAAGAGAATTAGCTACCATATGGACCGTGCCTGTAATTGTGGCAAAAACACAACCCAGTTTGAAGGGACCATATGTTGTCAGCTCCAAGTTGCAAGTTTCCAATGTTATACCCATAACTATTTAGGTTTTATTCAAATGATAACAATATTTATTATTTATCAGTCATAGCTATGTGGTAGACCATCTGAGACCATCTGTTATTGTTTATAAGATCAAGGGGGAAAAGGCTGTCTGTCTTGTGAGATGCTCCTCTAATATAAGGGATAAATCTGGTAGCCAGGATTGGAAATCCTTAGCTAAGTTATCCTTAGCTAAGTTAGTGGTTAGCACTGTTGCCCCACAGAAAGAAGGGTCCTGGTTTGATTCCCGGTCTGACAGGAGTCTTTCTGTGTGGAGTTTACATGTTCTCCCAGTGGGTTGCATGGGTTTTCTCTGGGTACTCTGGTTTCCTCCCACAGTCCAAAAACATGTATGTTAGGTTGACTGAGAACTCTAAATTGCCCATGTGAGTGTTCATGGTTGTTCGTCTGTATATGTGGCCCTGTGATGGACTGACTACCTGTCCAGGGCGTACCCCTGCTTCTCACCTGAAATGGACTGGGATTGAGTCCAGCAGACCCCTGTGATCCAGTAGATGGATGAGGCATAGCATGAATGTATTTTCCAGTGCTCTGTGATGGACTGGTGACCTCTGCCTTCAAAGAGTTGAGATAAGCTCCAGGTCATTCCTAGGACTCTGAACAGGAAAAGGAAGTTAGAGATGGATGGATAGATATAATTGGATTTGAATTTACCTTATTTACCATCTGTCAAGTGCTCTAAGTTGATGAAAGGTTTGAACTAAAATTAATGTCATTGATGAAAGCTGATAGTTTTGCATGTGTTAAAATAAAAATACAAACACATGTAAAAGGTTTAATAGTTAAAGTATATATATTTTAAATTTTACATAGTTGTGATTTTTCTGCATTATATGGCAAATATGTCCCAGGTGTCTAGATTTGAAAAAGCAGCAATGACATTTTTGTTGCCATACAAAATAATTTTTAAATGTCTTACTTTGACTCTATGAGGAAGGTGCTGTTTGAAAAGGATTTACTGTGAGGTCAAATCTATATTCAGTGACCTTAGAGAAACTTCACTGCAGCTTTCTCTCTTCCTGCTTCCCTTTTCTGTCAAAAGTGAACTCTCTTGACAAACAAGGGCTGGGGTTACTGTTACACAAACAGCCCCCCACACACACTCACACACACACACTCACAAACACAAGGCAACAGCGATGTGATGCAAGACTTTGTAGAAAAGTGTAAGAACTGCACTGTTGCCTCAGACTTGAAGGGAGATTCACTGGCTGAGAAAATGACAACAGGAAGCTAGACCTACATTTTGCAAACTATTGAACCATAAATCTCTGTTTACAGAAGCCACTTATTGGATGACATCATAATCATCTTCTTAAATCTCATTACTATCAATGTTATTATAGTTTTTTTTTTTAAACTAAGATTAAAACTGGAACTAACAGTGAAAAAAATAATTCTCTGAACATGAAAAAAACTAAAGACTTTTATAAAGTGAAAATTAACAATGCAAAACTAACTGAAGCAAAATACAATTGCAGGTAAAATTGAATTTGTTTCTGTTTCGTACCTTGTCTTTTATGTTTGTGGCTTCATCTATCTAATTACTAATTCTTTTTTCCAGTTCTAATTATTCAAAAGGAAGAATAAACAATTTTTGTTCTGTAAGGCACTATTGACAGGGCTCTTTCATCCAAGATTTTTTGTTTATCTGAGAGTAAATACCTAAAACAAAAACTAAAATTAAAGCTAAACTAAAACTAACCAATTTTTTCAAAATGTAAATTATACTAAAGCTACTGATGCATTTGGTAAACTAACTAAAGCTACACGCTGAAATAATCCAGCAAACTGAAAACAAAATTAAATTAAAAATTAAAAAAATGCAAAGCTATTATAACTCTGGTCACCACCATCATCATCATTGTAGTAATAGCCATCATCATGACTACCATCACCACCACTACCACTGTCATCATCATCATCATCACTACCACTGTCATCATCATCATCATCATCACTACCACCACCACCACCATCATCACCATTATCATCATTATCTTTATATATTTCATGATTGTGTTTGTGGGTCTGTTCATGCTAAAGCTATTCTAAATCAGCCATAGCCAACAATTCAGGGGATCTAGTGTTCATATGGTCTACACACACCATTCTTGACATTGTACACAAGATTAAACACATCTAATATGACTGTAGATATTGTGCGATGTATATTTTACACCATAACTTCATTAAGACGTTTCATTGCATTTGCTCACTGTAGCTCTTTGAGCGAGCTCCATGGTTGTTGGCGTGTGTTGTAGTGCTCAGAGGTTAGGCATAATTGTCGCAAGATGTCAGGGGAGGGAGTTCAAAATTAGTGTGGATGGTTTTTGCCAATAGTAGCAATTGGGGTCCATACGTGCTAGACAGAATTTCAAATGATGAAATTAAAAGTGATATTTTACCATAAAAAAACAACTCTTGAATGTTTCATTAGTGGATCAGAATGGGGTGTCTGTGGAACCTGGAGTTTATCACCTGCAGAAACTCTCATATTTTGGGTTGTTCCTATAAGTCGGTTTGTGGCATTGCCAGTTTTAGGCATTTCGTAGTGCAAAATTATATAGTTAAAATGAATCAAAAATGGAAGTTCAAAGCAGACATGCTACTTCCCAACCATCTAATTTTAATCACCTCTGGAGTTGCTTTGCACCAAACCTAATACGAAAGCCCTGTACATATTTCTGAATAACAAAGGTGAGAATCACAAAGATGATACTTTTTGACAATGAGCAGAGTTGGCTGCAGTGTTTTCTGATTACTGCCAGTGTGCAGCAGAAAATCACTTGATTTTCTCAAGCATGCGTCAGGTTGCTCTTGTGAATTGAACAGCAGCCATACCCAGTTCCTACAAAGACTGTAAGAAACTATCCCCCCTCCATGAATGTCTACGAACTCCAGATTCATACGAACTGGGAAATTCCCACAAACCCACCATTCGTAGGAACCTTTTTGTCCGAGGCTTTAGTTCTTTTTGCAGATCTAGAGGTCTACTAGCTCTTTTCATAAAAAATGAACAGTTGTGAACAAATGAAAACATTTCTGCTCCACTGCTTACTTGGTAAAAAAAAAAATCAGTATCCACAAACATTTGTCCAGTTTTCCCTTGTCCAAGTTTACAAAGAAACACATTTCTTTGTGCAAAGAAACACATTTCTTTGTAAAACCCTTCTTTAAAATGATGGCTTAAACTTTTACCCTTGTTGAAGTGTACAGTCTGGAGAATACAAACTTGCAGGCAAATTCTATCTTCGATGGCATCATAGTCAGCATGTGGTGGAAAAAACATGAGAAGAAAGTCTTCTCAGCGCACTGAATACAGACTGTTTTGTTCACAGAAATATTCTCATATAATCTTACCTTGTCTTTTGAGCCTCTGGTAACATCTAAGATGACAATTCATCACAATAAACACTTCAAATATATCCCAGAAAACACGGAAAATCATAATGTGGCCACCTTAACCAATTCAAACATCTACAACAACTATTGCTTTGTTTTTCTTTTTTCTAGAGCGTTCTGTACTAGACTAAAAATGTTTGATGAATGTGACACATCCTCTGTGAAAGAATAAAACTGTTCACATGTTCAGTTCAGGTCCACTGATAGAGGGATGCTTTTTTCCCCCTCGGCAATCAGACACCTCATTAAAAGGACATTGGCTTACATAGCGCCTCAGAATAAAACCTACATTGTGTCTAGCTCTACCTAAAAAGCAGGGATACGTCATTGTACAAGCTGTTGATTAGATCTCAGCAAAGAGTTTGTTAAATTTAGTGAAATAACCAGAAATGCAACATTCACATCTCCAAACGAAGAGGAGAGTTGTGGGCTATTTCTAATAAAAAAGTGCACAGATGTTTATTGCACACCTACATGTTCTTTTCTAAGGAAGAGCACAAAGGCTGGAGTCTGATGTGGCCATGAAACGCGCAGTGTGGGAAGAGGGCTAACTGGAGGTGTCAAGATATAATTTGTACTGTTCAGTCTGTAGCTTTGAAAAACACAGTTAGAAAAGGTAGCATTAAATTAGGATTGTGATGGACATGAAAAACTGGGAGCATTGGGGAGCAGTGCGAATGAAGGAAGAGGCATCATAATGCTCTTAAAGGCAACAACAAAAGCAATGAGGGCAGTGATTTAGAAATAAACTAGGTAGAAAAGACAAGTGATGACAACAAGACCCAGTCTTGTCAATGCAACTGGATTGCTACTGAGGAATATTTTATAGCTCAGCACATAAACAATAGACAAAATCCTATTGCTAGTAAACGGAGGATTTCCAGTCTGTTTTCAAAACTCATTCGTCCTCAAGCCCACGGTTTGAACATCTCTCCTGGTGAAATGCGCTCGAACAACATCCTTATGATCCCACTGGGAAGGTTTCTGTGGCCAAGTTCAAACTCTGACCTTCCTGGGGAAAGGGTAAGTCAAAAGTTTAAAATTCAAGAGTTGAGGCTGAAAAATTCAGGACAATCAAACCCACACGTAAAATAATTCAAATTCAATGGAAATGTTTTTTTTTTCATTTATCTGAGTGTTATGTATCATAAATATGTGTCTGGCATTTGTAACAGATCAAATTGCTTCACAATCACCCAGAAATGAAAGTGATTTAATATAATTTGATCTAACGAGAGATTTCCTGCCATCATGTATCAGGACACAGCAGACACACAATCTACTCGATTCTAATTCCATGGTCTGCCCCAACAAGATGATTAGCGGGCAGTCCACAGCAGCTTGGGTCCTTGGGTTTCCCTCATGTGTGCACTCCATGACGCCATGCCCAAAGAGCCCTCAGAGAGAGGGAGATGTTAGTGATCTTTACCAAAACATTATTACAAAACAATGTCACAATGTTTTTTTCACCTCAGTGAGGGAATGGCTACCTGAGCCCTCACACTTTGTCACTCAACATAGGGCACTAGCTACTCATTGAACCCCACAACCAGGCTCAAGGGGCTACATCAAGTTTACTAGTCTAAGTAACCACTGGGGGCTGGCCCTTAAAACCTATCGATATGGGTTTTATTTTACCATGAGGTCACTCTTATTGACCCCCATGGTAAAATGAGCATCTTTGAAGCAGAACGATAGATAACATTTGGTTGTCCTGGAGAGCAATAAATATCTATAATAAATTTTTTGAAGAGACCTAAATCATGATTACTGCAACAAATCATTTCCATTCAGGGATTAATGAAGGTTTTTGAACTGAACTGACTTGAATTGACTTGAATTGAATTGAATTGAATTGAATTGAAGTGAAATAGATTGATTTGAAAGGATTGAGTGTTAAGCTTAGCAAAGCAGTGTGAAAGTGCCATCTCTACTCCCGCTTGAAGGATGTTGACCTCAGCTAACCAGAAGACACAGGCGGGACTGTCTCTTGCCCATTGGGTTCATCAAGTTTGTTGGAACCTGCAGCCACTTGCAAAGCTTCACTTGTCCTGGTCTCGACTCTGATAACTCTGTTTTGGTTGCTGTCTCAGTTGAGATATTTGAAATGAGGATGTTTGGATGGATTTGATCAGAACCAATGTAAAGTAATATTAGAGATATTAGAAACCCTATGGATGATGTCACTGGGGGTTTGTCCAGTTTTTCTTACACAGTCTATCTCCATGCTTGGTAGCCTGGAGGAATCTCCACCATCTCCAATCAGGCCACCACTTTTCTCTTGGTGAAGCTGGTTAGCATCTGCCTCCAACAGCCACAGCAGCATCCCTAATATACATATACATGTACACTGATGGTAAAGTTAATGTACATGTTTCACAGTACTCAAGGGCAAGCTTGACGTATCAGACTGAAACTGTGAGTGACAAACTTGTGCAGTCATTACATTAAAAGGTTCAGGACTGATTCTATGAGGGGTTGGGATTGATTTGATTAAACTGAAAGGAACATCCAATAAATCTAATCCACTGACCATTCTTCTGATTGTGTTTGTGTCTTTGTTTCAAATGTACACACATTAAAGTAATAATCTGCACGGACAATGTGATAATCCGTACAAGTAATATCATTCCATTTCTAAACTATAGTGCGTATTAGTATCTTTTAATACCGCATTTTCATAATTGAAACAATGAGCTCCTCACCCTATCCCTGAGGGTAAAGCAAGCCACTCTGAAAGGAGCTTTTCCTCAGACATTTTAACATTTTAGCATGCATCTGCCAGTAAATTGACAACTTTGCCTTTCGGTTCTGCTCTCTCTTCACCACGGACTCACACTGTGTAAATGATGCCCAGATCTGCCTGCCAATCTCCCACCCAAAGACCCCGAGATACATTACCTCTGCTTAAATCATCAAATTAGTCTTAACCTGGAGTGGACAATCAACCCTGTTCTAGTTGAGAGTTTGGCGCGCAGACCAGATCTGAGCCTTTCAAGATGGTGAATATTATTATGTTTTTTAAAAAAAAATTTACTTGCATGACTCCCTCAGGTTATCAAAGAAATAATAGTATATTTTGATGTAGAAATTTCCTTCTGCAGATAAATGCATTATGAAAAAAATGACCCCAACTCTTCCAGTTGCTCACAGCAATTCTTCAAACTGTCAGGAAATATAATCTACAGATGTTTTTGTTGGGACACTGCTTTCGCTCTCTCCCTTTATTTTTTTCTTCTTCTTATTCAATTTAACTTGTGCATGAGCACACACTGTTGATCTCTTGCAGGGGTAAACTTTCACCGCATTTCATGAAATGCTCATGAAAGGAAGAAGCCTTTAGCCTCATTTTTCGAGAACCGGGGAAGTTTTGGCAGTCACTTTTGTTTTCTGTGTGTCCCAGCACTCTCTTGTTTATTTCATGACAAAATGACAAAATGTTACACAGAAATGACTGAACATTTAATATATCCCTGCCCTTCTCAGGTAAATGAGAGATGAAATTCCACACACATACAAAACCAAGCAGTTTAAATGCATAAGTTGAAGGGCATAAAAAAATCCTCACTCTATATATTTTGGTTCTAAAGTCATTTCATACATTTTTGTGAAATCAAACTGATCTTCTTTTAATGTTAAGGATGTTAATGTTATTCCTGAACATTTCCTGATCAGCATTTAGGTGAGGGGATTCAGTGATCTCAGAATGATCCTCATCTTGAGCATGAAAACTACCAACCTAGAGCTAACTCTTCTTTTTCTGTACATAAACATAAAGATATGGCTAATACGCTGGTAAACAATCAAACTAAACTCCAAAGCTCTGACTGATTTAGGGGCAGCGAACTGTGTGGGCCCTCATAAACAACACACCTACTCCTGTTTGCTGAGCGCAGGCTGGAAATGCAGAGAGAATATTAGAAGCACATCTTTAAATGCCACCACAGTTAACAGATGTGCAGTTTATACACAAAACAAAAATGTTGTATTCTGTCTGTCTTCTGGGTGAAATAGAAAACTAATTAAAAACTAAAAAAAGAAAACTAATGGTTCTGCAGTTGTCTTTTATTATGTTTTAATTTTATGCTGTTAAATCTAATGACAAAGCCGGTGAAATAAGCTTCTCTTTACCAGTCACAGCAATAGAAAAACATATTTTTCATATTTAAGTGAACTAACAGATCCAAACGTGGAAAAGCAGCTGTGAGGGTATGAGCAGCATCCTCATCATAAACATGAAGAATCAGACGCCCTGCAAAAAGAAGCAGCTTCAGCCTTCACTTTAGACAGCTTTGGAGAGCCGGTAAATAATTTAGTACAACCCTGGAAGGTTGTTATAAAACTTGAGAAAAACGTTCACTGGTCTGTAAACGATGGAGGGCACATCCAGACGGATAAAACAGCAAAAGAAATACAACTTAGAGCAGCAAAAATGTGGTTCAAATGTCATGTTTTGACTTGAATCCTACATGAACACTCGTAAAATTGCTTCTTGAAAACAGGACAGAAGATACTTCTGATATTTAGAAAACTTTTATTGGGGAGTAAATTTGATTAGGAAGGTATTAGATGGAGATAAGTGACAAGTGAGTGATGGGGATACCCCGGCTGATGAAGGACAGTACTCACACCTTTTCCCTGGAGGAATAGCTCCTGGGAAAAAAGAGAAAAATCCCTGCCAAGACAAGCAGTGATGGGAAGACCGCTGTGAGATGAAGAGGCTCAGTCAAATGAGAAAGACGTCAAACTGAATATTGTATGACACTGAGTATTCAGTAAGCGTCAGAATGAAAGTGCACTTACGTAATAAGATGCACCTTTTTACTGAAAATCTCGAGTTGCTGTGGGACGTAAGAACATTATGATGTACTGAGATTTTAGTAAAATCTTCAAAATATAAGTAAAAAGTGATAGAGGAAATGAATACCTTGCAGTTGCGGTGCCATCAAAATTATAGAAATAAAAAAAATTACAAATTACTTAACCTCTATATATCAACTGGAAAATGCAAGAAAAAAATCTAATCAGCTGTAAAGTGTGTTTAATTTGTTTCTGGATTGTAATATTGCCAAAACATTTTCACATGGGATGAAAAAGACCAAAATACAAGAGGCAAGACAGGAACTGTGGAAATGTTTTGTGGAGTGATTTTAACAACATGAGACACAAATGCACGCTATAACACGTACAGATGAAACAGAGCAGAAGTGATACAAGAGCACACAGACAGTCGCCCCTTTTTACACGGCACTCGCATAAAATATGTCATCCTTCTCACACTTCCGCTCTTCTGCTCGATAATTCACATGGACCAAACAGAGGTGGGACATGGCTGTGTGATTTCACACAGCAGGATCATGTGAGTGACGTGAGCGTTGGTCTGTGATACCTCCCCCCTATGACTACCTCTCAATGTGGATTTCATACAACACAGTAAAGGTATTACAGTGGTGAACTGTGAGATTAGGACTACTGTTCACATTGGGCTTTTGTGTAGTAACATTTACTATTTTGAGTGCACAAATTCTATAGTTAATTTTGTTGTGTGGTATACTGCAAGTATCCTGATGGTGGTCAGAATACTCAATGTGATGTGCTTGTCACTTCCCGTCCTCAATGCCCGCCATGTTGTCAACATAACAGAAGTTCTGGGACCCTCGTTTGTTATGTGTTTGGTCAAAAAGAGGACTTAGCACCAATAATTGTGCAACTTCAATCTCATAAAAAGAGGAAGAGATAAGATCCATGGCAAGGAAGAATCAGTTCAATTTGTTTTGCATTTACAATAAACAAAAATTCAGTTCTCAGAGGTAAGATGGCAGGAAGTGAGGTGAAGCAAACATGTAAATGTGCTGTCACCACTCTGAAAACAAAAATAAAACAAAAAAAACCCAATCTATTTTCAGTTATGCTTGTTGGACAGTGGCTGGTTTCAAAGGAAACAAAATGAAATGGAGGTTAACTTTGATAAAATAAATAAGGAAAAACACAAGGGGAATTAAGATTCAGAGGTGACAACACCAAGTGTGTGAACGGTTGTGGAAGAGTAAAACTACTCCAGCGAGAAGGATGATCAGCTTATAAAATCAAGGCAGATGAAAGCCAGAGCTCTTCTATAAACATTTATAGTTCATAACTCCTGCAGATGGACTGCTCTACAGATGTAATCGTAGTGTGCTCACAGATCTCAAATTACTTTCAGCACACTCAGGACCAGTCAATATTTCATATCTCTATGATACCTGAATCTAATAAAAATTTGCTTTGCATCTGTTCTGCAGTTATTTACTTGACTTTTAATTACATGTCTTGAATCTTGAAATCGAAGCCCCACAGCCCAGGCGTGTTGCCCAATAATAAATTGTACAGTTGAGGCAAGTACCAGCACACTGTCACAGTTTTCCTTGGAACGCAGTTTCCAGATTTGGTGACTGCCAATAGCTCCTGAGACAGAGCAGAGCCCCGCAGAACTCTTAACTTTAGTTGTAGAGAGATCTTGCCACCAACCCACGGACATAAGCCAGACAACTGAATATAAACCTGAGCACTTTGCAGTCGCAAGTAAGTTGGTAGAATGCAATAAAAGTCATTTTCCATTTGCTCTGGGAACATATCAAGTTTACAGCTCAAAAAAAGAAAGAAAGAAAAAGATTTAATTAAATATTTTAGTAAATAGTAATTACCACCGTTTGATTTCATGATTTCACCTCCCCCAATTTTTTTTATATCAGCTTTGCCTTTATTATAGTATCACATTTTTGTAAAGTCTGTTAACTTCATGCGTGTTTATCCCACTCGTCATATCAAAGAAGTACAAATTCCTTGAAACGGTGATGGGATCTCCTGTGTGGCTCTTTTTTTAGGTCATTTCATGCATTTCAGGACTTTCATTTTCATTTTCTAAAGTCCTGTCATGCTTGATTTTGTTGTATGTTTGGGTTATTTTCATGTTGGAATGTAAAATTCATTGGGTTTCTTTTTCAGCTTTTTGACAAAAGACAGAGGATTTTATACCAAGATATCTTGGTATTTGGAGTTATTCATTTTTCTATCTATCTTCACAAGAATCACTGTCCTGTTGAAGAGAAGAAGCCCCAAAGCATGATGCTACCTCCACCATGCTTCACTGTTTGTATGCCACTCCTTAGAAAATACTCATGTCTTTAAAATGAAAGCAAAAAAGTTCAACCTTTGCTTAAATATTTTCCCAAATGGTTTAAGGTGACTTTCGTTCCTACCCAACAGCCCAGACATGTGCAGGCATACAGGAGAGTACAGGAGATGGTGGGAGAGACCAGAAGCTGCTAGAAATTCTTGTGGTTTCTTCAGCATTGGTGTTGACCAGTTGGCAGCCTCCTGGATAAGTTTTCTCCTCATACCTTCATCAACTTTGGAGGGTCGTCCTGATTTTCAGAGTCTCTGTGGTGCCACATTTCTGCCGCTCACTGATGATGTTTTTGACCATGTTTCTTGTTACATTAATCGCCTTCGATGCTCTTTTATTTCCCTGTCCTGATTGGTGTTTTTGCAAACACTGCAGTGACAGTTGACTTTAGTGTGGTTTTAATCAGAATCACTTTAACTGAGAGCAGGTGTGTGCCATTTACCTGCAGGCCCAGTTTTGAACGTGTCTGGTCACCTCTGCGGACATTTAAAGGTCCCATGATGACAGGGTGTGCAGACTTTTGCAGGTGTTGTAGACTTCTTGTAGACCTTTCCTAGCTATCCAATATTTCCTTTTTCTTTCCCCCGCCTCTGGAAGTCCTTGTCATTGGTTCATTTCAGCTTGCTTGGTGAAGCTAAATCAGGTCAGATGTTTTCAAGTTGTCTCTGTCTTTTGGTTGTCCATTGATAAGAAATATAGATTGACAAGAGTGTGAGAAAAAGCAAGTCAAGTTCATTTGATTTTGGTTTCTAAAATGAGGAGTCTGATTAAAAAAATTGGAAAGCCTTTTCCTGTTGCGAAGAAGCACTTGATCATTTATTCACTAATCAGAGGATTTGAGGGACTTTTTTCACTCCAGGGAGAGGAGGAGATTTGTGTGAGAGAGACAGTTGACTACATCCTCTTATTTATTCTCAGTTATTTGCGATAGACAGGTTGATGGCTGCAGGAGATGCACTGATTGCATTATTATTGGAGAGATGTATTTTGTCCCAGATTACAGATGACCTGCAGCTCCACATCCCATGCAGCCTGACTGGCTCCAGTAAGCATAGGAATTTTATCACATTTAATCTTTACTTAGTAAAATAACATAAAAAAATAAGAATAAAAATCCATAAAGACTGAATGAAGGTGACAACTGATGATGCTACAAAGGAAATGTCAGCATCAGAAATAAATAATATCTTTTGTTTCTTGTCACAGATATGTATTTACTGACGAAACCTTACATGGTATAAAGTCTCTTTTTGTATAATATTTTGGACAACTTATGAACATAATGCTATCTCCATCCAGCCATCCCTGTAGTGGTGATTATGTACTTCTGGGATGCCTGGGAAGCAGTTTTGAGTCTGGAGTCCATTTTCCTTATCCAGTTCCTCCAACTTAGCCATTGATCTCAAGGGACGTCAAACCAGAAGAAAGGCACATGTCCCAGACCTGACAGGACATAGCCAAATCATCTCAACTGTGAGATGACTGGTAGGCACCCCAGTTAGATGGCTGAATCACCCGAAATGGCTTCTTTTGAGTCAAAGGAGCAGTGATTATGCTCCCAACCCTTCAGTGATGTGTTTATATGCAGTGTCAGTGGACAGAACTAGACAGAAGTTACCAAACCCAGGTTTATGATGTGGCAGATCAATGGCTGAATAGCAAAGATGCAGCATTTACTGACTCTCTGAACTCTTAGTTTTGTCCTTTTTCTGCACCATAATCTAGTGAAATAACTGACAGCAAAAAGATTTCATGCTTTACGAAACAGTAGAAGAATCCAGTACACCTGAGGAGTTTAGTTCATGATCATTTGAAGGTAGTCTATGTACAAGCCATGACTGATTCAGCACTCTGCTCTTGTTTGACGTCAATAAATCCATTTCACCACAAACCCGTTCACATCCCCACCGCTCTGACAGGGCTATAAAAAGGCATTTGGCATGAAAAATGCAGCGGCATTTCAACCCTCATGCCCCAGTCACCACCATCTCTGCTGTCACAGCCGTCAAATCTGCCTCTGTCCCATCAAAGTCCACATCCTGCTTCTTTACTTGCATTTCCTATAGTTTACATGCAACGACTCTGGGCTAAAATGATAAAGAAGAGCCTGTGTCCCTAAGGAAAGACAGTCAAGCTGCCACAGAAGGCACTCTGCTCCAGGAAAAGAAAACTAAAGGAAACTCTTCTGTTTCTGTCCTTGATTTTGAAGTATTCTTCTCAGACAGATGCAGTTGATCCTTTCAGCAGCAAATTTTAATCTTCTTCTTACATCTCTGGTCATACTGTGTGTGTCTGCCCCATTTATACCTATATGCTGCATATTGCTCAGTTGAAACTGTAAAATGTACAAACAGGAACGTAGACTGGGTAAAAGCAAAAATATTCAAAGTGCTGGCAGTCTTCATTTGGACTGATATGTTTTGGAATTAGTGATATTTTGAGGAGTACCCCATTTCCCTATTTTGATTTAATTGTGCTGCAGAGAAGTTTTGTGAAAAAAAAACCTGTCTCCCAACTCTTTTACTTCTGAGTGTTACAAACGTGTTGCTTGTGCTAAAATTATCGGAATAAATTACAGATTTCAACAATTTCCTCGCTCTCAGCAGACGCTGATGTGATTAACAGGATCTTTGATTCATCATCACCTCCAATGAGTTAATCAGGAACACCATTTAGTGCTCCAACAGCGAAAGCCGAGGTCACAGATTTTATAAAGTCTTTTGTACAGTCATTCATCAGATATTGAAACATCAACCCCAGCGCCTGTCCGACAGCTCTGTGCGTCATAGTTTTAAAACTTTGTCTGTTAGTGTAAGATGAAGTACAGAGGCTTAATGAAAGCAAATTTATTTGAACAATACTGTAAACAAAGTCCTCCTTGTGCTCCCAGAAGAGCTCTGACCAGTCACAGACTGGATGAAGATTGTCTTAGGGTGTCCTGAAGTGTCTGGTAGCAGGAGAGTAGCAACAGATCCTTTGCCACGCTGGAGTGTGGGGAGGGATGTCTACCGGGATCCCACAGATCCCATCAGGCCGAGTCAGATTGATATCTGGGGAATTTTGAGATCAAATGAACACTTCAGATTCTTTCCGCATTTTGTTGTTTAAACTGCCTGAAAACATTGAGGGAGCCACTACTGACTTGCTGGGGGCAGTGGCTGCTGTGGGGGAATGGTATTTATAGGTTGTGTGATGGGGTGGGAGGTGGTTGGGGGATGATTGGTCAGTAAATGTTTTCAGAGAGGTTGCAAGTGCCAAAATAATGGTTATGTAAATTCCATTGTTACAATTTCAGAATTTGTTTTCTGTCAAAGTGATCAGAAATGACCATTTAAAGGCTGATTCTGGAAGATTTTATTCAAGAGAAACTTGGCCTCAGTAACATTGAACTTAACCCAGTTCACCTTACGCTTCAGCTAAAAGAAAACATTGGACTCTGTGTATTTTTTGGATTGCCTTTCTCTTTAATGCAAGTAAATACAGTTGTTTCCCGCTTTTGTTTTCCATCTGCTCACAGCGCTGTCCCTGCTTTGTGCTGTGAGGCTGCAGCGCCTGCAGTTCAAGCGCTTCAGCTCTGAGCTCCTGGTAGTTATAAATAAAAGACATTTTGTTCTATTGTAGTCTGGCCCTCATCTGCCTGCAGCTGCTGCTTAAGTGATGTCTGTGGAGCTCCGGCCAGCGTATGAAGAAGAACAGGAAAGAAACTGATTCCACAAACTGCTTTTATATTTATGTCAGTTTGTGAAGGGAGCTCTGAATGAATATTAACGAAAAAAAATGAGCCTCACATGATGAATGGATCTGCATTAGTGGGAACTGACATTAGTGGGAACTGATCCCTGTTTTTTTGGGGGGGGGGTTTTTGAGCATCTGGTGAAGGCAGAGTTGTGCAGGGAGAGGTTTAACACTAAAGCGATGCTCCATGGAGCAGAATTAAAGCAGAGGTACTCAGGGACAACACGAACCATTCAAAATAGCACTCGGCCTGAATAATGCAGCAGCACCAAGAAGGGAGGAGGGGGAGAGGAGGATGAGGGGCAAAGATAGAGAAGAGGAAAAACTACAGGAGAGCCAGATTATATAGGGAGTGGGAGGAAGAAGAGGTAGTTGGAGGAGAAAAGAAGAAGAAGAAATATGTAGAGATGGGGAGGATGGATAAAATTGTACTAGATACTGAAGAAGTAAGAAAAAAGATTGCAGGAAGACAATTGTAGGAGTCGGGAGAAAGAGAAAAAGTGCTAAGAAAAAAAATGGAAATTTGATGTTAAAGTATAAGGTTTATCTGGAAATGAATAACTCTCTCCCAATGAAAGGTTTGAGAGATGCACTCACTTGCCACGATACATGCACTCAAGAATATTTGTAGGTATACCAGGTGTACCTGATAACATGGAGGATGAATTCATATGGTTTCTTACATGGATAATGTCTGATAACTCAAAATACGGTCCTGCTTTCCAGTTGATGAAATTGCAATGATGTCCCAGTCGGCTTAAAAGGCAGATTTTGACCATCGGGCACTTTGCAAGAAACTACAAATTACGTTGTTGTGTGTATACTTCAAGATTTCTCGTTAAAATAAATAAATAACTTGACAAAAAAGTGTTGGTGGTCAATGTAGCTGAAGATCCAAAAACTGAAAAAAAGCAAGTGGATACCATTGTGACAAAGCAGAGTTACAGCAATCAGACCGATCACCAAGTCTAACATCTAAAAAAAAAATTAATGTAATTAAAGCAAGTAGCAAAATTAGTCCAATACCAGTGGAATAATGAATAATGAAGAATAATTTGTCAACTGCAATCCAGAGTACGGAGGAAAGAAATGGGTTCAGCAGTTTTCATGCAGCTACTCCAGATGTGAAATCTTCTAGTCACATTCCTGAGGGTCTGCATTTAAAAATGCTTATTATAGCACACTGTTTAATGGCTTCATCGGGACAAATAAATAAATAAGAAAAATAAAGAAAATTCAATCAGAGGCCTTGTTCTCTGCTGAGAAATCCACTGCCACACACATCCAGTGGCTCATCAGAGGTGATTGAGAGCCACAGTGTTAATAAAAAAGTAATGCAGTGGATCAGATAATTAAGAGTAACTAAAGGAAAACATAATAAAGAAGAAAACCAGGAGAGATTTAAAAAAATGAATGTCTGTAGACAGATGAACAGCATACACCTCTTGTTTTAGACCTCTGATTTGTCTTTTCTTCACACTGTAAAAAACGAAGTGTCTGTCTGAGAAATGGCAGCTTCAAACAGGATGAGCACGTCTCCTTCCTCGGCATGTTCTCAGTCTCCTCCTTTCACCCCTCCTGCGAGTGTGGCCGTTTTGTCAATGACTCCTTCATTCTGTCGGCTGATTGTTAAAACGACCTTCAGCTGTAAAAGGATGATGGCTGCATGGCAAATGTTCTATTAGCATCAAAAATAGCAGCCGAGACTGAACACGAACAGGCTCCCTGTAATAAAAATAACAGCGTGATTCGAAAACAAAAGGTGAAAGCTGAACACCCACGACTCAATGAAAAACATGACACCAGTAGCGGGAAGATTAGATTGTAGACTACACAAATGGTTCAAAGTAGTGTTCAAACCTGACATTGGTGGTCTGACGGTATGAAGACAGCGCTGTCTTTTAAAGGTCATGGCTGGTATTTGAACCTAACTTGTTTTAAATGAGCACTTGTGAGTAGATTTACATTCAACCTTTTCTATAAATACACAAGTTCCTCATTTCTGTTGCCAGAGTCTAAATGACCTTGTGTTTTTGCAGTTTTTAAATGTATTTTTAGAAAGAAACAGAGATGTAACAGCATGTCTTATGGACACATCTGTAATAGTTTAGTCTGGTAAGTGTTACAGAGTACAGTACGAAAGAGCAATATGTGCAGTGCATGGCAGTGTGGCATTTATGGTGTACACAACACAGGAATATGCAGGTCCCACCACACTCATTTGTCAGATTTTCATTTTTTTCTGAACTTTTTTCCATGAAAAATGTCACTGTGAAAGTTGTTAACATCTGAGTGCAGCTGATTGAGCTTTTCTAAGTCCAAACAGGCAGGGAATCGGATCCCACACCCAAAACCCACACCCAGGTGCCTTGGATGTAAAACAGCTGCAAAATGGAGAGAAAGGGCAAAAACACTGTTTTTCCTTGATCTTCATGAAGGATATATGATCACTGGCAAATAAAACAGATGGGGTTCGGGTGGCATGTTGACATGGACAGAAATATTAGGAACAGAGTTCAGTAGGAGTTTTACCAAAGCATGGACACAGGAACATTGCAAACTTAATAACTTCTCTATATGACTTTCAGACAAATTTAATCGTAATAACTTGTATTCATGAATGGGAATCAGTTGCAGATTGGGAGTGTGCTCATTAATTGGAACAGTCTCCTAGGTACTAACATGTAAGGGGGTATAAACAACATCCTCAACCTGGAGGTCTACTTCATGTTCACCTGTGAACAAGAAGCATTTCTGGACCTCAGATGTTGAACTACTGGCTCTGAGTTTCCATCCATGTTGTCTCTTGTGAGAGTTTATCTGTGACACCTGCATGTGAAAACATCACTACAGTTGTTGCCAGGCAACAAACCCAACACTCCCTTGCACTTGTGATGATCTGTGGGGACTCTAATCAGATTATTTTTTTTTAACTTTCTTACATATTTCCCAAGCCATTTACACAGCAATGACATAATTTTCCTGGTCTGAATGTTGGATTTTGTAACAAGATAAGTAGTGTTGTTGACCTTACGAAAAACACAAAAAAAGTGTTTTTTAAAAAAAGCACAAAAAAATTACAAACATTCCCAACTAATTGTTTCCCATAAATATATCAGTAATAGAAAAAAAGTGACTATTTGCAAAGTGAAATATTAAAATAGCTTTGTGGTGTTTAGAGAAGGAATCATTTTTTTGTTGACATTGCCACTGGAGGAAAACTTTAAACTGACTTTACCACTAAGTCTCAGATCAATGGCAGGTTGAAAGGGAGGAAATCTAATTTGGAGGATTCCCAAATTGAATATGTACTACATCAGAAGTGCAACTGGAGAGGACTGCAGCTCAACCTCATGAAACGAGGGAAAGAACATGAGAGGCTTACGAGCTCAGGCAAGGGAGTGTGTATTTATGCATTTCCAGCTACGATACTTCCTGTCAGCATGTGTCAAAACTCAGTCTTTGTGATGTTAGAGTTTTAGCTCTTTCAATCCAAACTGCCAACTTCACTTAATCCTCTGGAAAGGAATATTTCTTGTAAACCCCAGATGAATCCACACACACACACACACACATGCACACACACATATGCACACACACATATGAACAGTGCAATGATGGCAAGAAAAGCCTAGAAAATCTTATAAATGCAATCAGTATTGGAAGTGAAAACTCCAGATGAAAAAAGTTCCAGGTGAATTTCCTGCACTCTGTTCATCATTTTGTTAAGTATTATAATGTGTTGTTTTAAAACTTTAAAGAGAAATGTAAATGGGTTCAAAGGGACTTTTTCACACTTCAGTCTCACATGAAGTAACTCAGTTTTTCCTTTTGAGATTCAATGTTTGGTAAGAAATCTTTGCTCAGCACATGCAGTGTCCTGACATGCAGAAACTGTGTGAGGACTGTTGGCAGGTTCATGTAAAAAGATAAGTGGGACTGTTCAGACATTGTGAACCTGTCAAAGCCTCTTCTCTGTCAGACACCTTGTGTAGTTACTGGTTTATGAGGAGCTCTCTTGAGGTCCCACCTCAACATTTTCATCAGGTGTACTTTGATGGGCCCGTTGCAACATTTTTACTGTTTTCTTTCTCAGCTCTTTTGTTGTAGATTTTCTGGCATATTTGGGATCATTGTTCTGCTGGATGATTTGATTTTAGTCAAGTTTCTAATTGTCAGAGGTATGGCCTCATGTTTGAATATACTGGATACTCTGGTATACAGAGGACTTCATGGCTGGCTCAGTAACACCAAGGTGAAAGAAACTCAAATCATAATTCTTCCACCACCATGCTTCACAGTTGGTTTGAGGTGTTAGGGCTTCTGTGTTGTGTTTGTTTTAACCAAATATGGAACTTTCTATTATAGCCAATCATTTTCTTGTGTGTCCAAAGGAAGGGGTTGCAGAAATCTTGTAAAGTTTGTTCAGAACCTTGGTGCCATTTTTGAATTTTTCAGAACATGGCACGAACATCTGGCAAACCTTTTAAACGAGTCATACTTGTACCATCTTTTCCAAATCACACTGTTATGAACTTGTAGAGTCAAAGGTATAGCTCTCTCTCTCTCTTTCTTTTTTACAGTCAGCCTGAGTATTACAGTCTGATACTGAGGTGAGCTCAGGCTGATAACAGTCCTGATTTTTTTGACCTCTGAATAATCTGTATCAAGGTAGGATGATGGACTCCAAATTGTTCTGAAATGTCTATAACCTCTCATGTAATGATGGATGGCAGCAATTATTCTCTGGGCTCACTGCTTTTTACTGCTGGTAAGCTGGGAAACGGCTCTGTGGGAAAACATTCATTGCTAAAATAGTAATCCGATGCCTAATGTATGCTCTTACAAAACAAACAAACAAACAAACAAAGAAAAAACAAAACAAAGCAAAACAAAACAAAGAAACACAAAAATCCAGTGTCTTGTTTTTACTCTTTTATTTTTTATTTGCATTAACCACTTAAATATTTCATACATAGGTGGAATACATGTTCAGTTTATTTGACTCTATGTAACAATACACTTTAGTCTTAAAAAAGAAAGAAAAGAAAATCCATTTAAAACAAATCGCATTTTCAGCAATTATGGCCTACTTTCAAAAGCATCCAATCACTAAGATCCTGCCTGTCTTTACTGAAAGCAGATGTTTTTTTTCTTCTTTTTAGTGGTAGCAGACAGGGTTTTCTCTCCATGTAGATTTATTACTGTCAAGTCCTAGTGCAGAGGTGCTTTTGGGTGCCAAGCTTTATTACAGCAGTGATCTTTCCACTCCTTGAACAAAAATACTTCCTTATCTATCTGCAATCCTGACGAGGATAAATGTCATTTCAACACACGTGCCTTCATTTCCAGTGCAAGTGACTAAAATGGAAAACAGAATAAATGAAGAACACAACAGCAAGTGAATGTTTGTCTGTATTCATCACTCCTTGGAAAAGCCATTTATACTCATGTTATCATGAGGAACAAGAATAAAAGCTATGTCTAGTATGTATACTCTCAGATATCATACAACTGTGATTTTTAGTGCAATTTCACTTGTGATACATCACTGCCCACTTTTTCTCCCATTTCCACCAAAGTACCCACTAAAAAGGAGGGACTGCCACAAAAATATCAGCCTGCTGGAGGCAGTTTGTGCATCATCTTCTCAAAGTTTGGTTACATCTACAAACTTTCAACTCAGTCTTTTGTTTCTTCAGAACTATTATTTTCAGATATTTGGCTTTCTTTCCTCTCGTAATACAAACAATAGTGAAGATGCATTTTTTTGTGCACAGTTTAAAACCCAGATGCAGTGTCATTTGGTCAAAAATGTGCACTTATCAAGAATTTAATGGGAACTGCTATCTGCTTTTTAGCAGAATCAAGCCTTGATGAAGTTTAGAGAATGAGAGAGGCTTTTAGCATCCATGTTGAGGCTAAAATCCTCAGCTTGTCCTCTCAAAAATGCACCTCAAAAGCTGCATGAATGACTCTGGGTGAAGAGGTTATAGTGTAGCTACCACGACCTGGCCATGACCTCGTGGCCGGGCCGTGTCTGGGTCGTGGCTGTACGCTACGCTGCAGCTGACACGCATGCCCTCGCTAACCCAGTAACTCCATGTGAACAGCACAGCCTCCAGTCTCGCAGGCTAACACAAACTTTTTTGCAGCGCATCTCCTTGCGGCGTGTCCCGATGCAGCTCTCACAGCTACTGTTTCCTACATTCCTACGGTCATCCGTTTATTGCAGTTTTGTCACAGTTCTGTACAGTATTGCACGGTTCAACTTATAATGCAGGAAGTTTCCCATAATCATTCTTTGCTCAAAATTAAAGTGTTGCCTGCAACCAGTGCTGAGCACTAATATTTTACAGTGAATGGCATAATCAATCATTAATAATGTTTAAGTATTATCAAAATGAATAATCAGGTATTCATGGTTCTATCACAAATTAAAATCTCAATGAACCACTCTGCGATACATTTACTAAAACAAAGTCAACCAAGGTGAAATCTAGTTAAAGACTGGCTCCCGGACAGTTGAGTATTAGCTGTTATTTTTCTTGTGAAAGGTTTGAAAACGCATGGATTATTAGTCATTGTGTTTTGGTGGTGGAACTCATGAACATCTCAAGTCTAACAGCAGTTTTCTGAACTGCAGTGACATTCGGTGACAGTTTGTATCCAGGTTTTGCTCTTAGATACGCCTGCCACTGAGGCTGAAAGCCTTTTAAGACACATGCACAGCACAACTGAGTCTGTCCTCTACAAACACATAATAAATGACCTGTTGTCATTATTTGTACTAACTACTGTGAGATTGTGCAAAAATGCAGTAGTATTCATCCTTTTGTCAAATGAGAAGTTCAACTTGTCATATTTTTTTGACATTTACATGGACAGAAAAAAAAAATAGGTCTCTGGCTACAAGTCAGATCTGTGCAAAGTCACATTAAACAGCCGTTTAAGTGTGTTGTACATCTTATTGTCATATGCTTCAAAAATGAAAGTTTTTTTTTAATGGATTTCAGTGCAGCTTCAATCCATATTTTTGATTAAAAAACATTTGATTCACACAGGCTGACATGCCTCTCTCCTACTGTAACAATTACTATAATTTGAGATGCATGAAGTGTTGAAGGAGCCCTTATACAGATTGGGTAAAATATACTACACTGATTTGTTTTCAAAGAGATTTGCCAAAGATGCCCTTTAGTACAAATACAGTGGGTTTTTTTTAAGGCTAGAATGATACAAAATAATAGTATTTACACATCAGTTATAAATTTTCATAGGAAATAAAAGTCATCTCTCCAAGCAGGAACTCCCTCTCACACAAAGACTAAAGTGCAGGAGCCAAGAATGCATTGTGTGCATCCTGCTGGCTTTAAATCAGAGTCATAATCACGTCATAACAAACTGCTTTGGTTGGATAACCAAGAGTGTAGGCATCTGCGATGCCCGCAGGTCGAATAGATCCATTAGCAGCCAGCTAACCAAGAAGTTTAAAAAAAAAAACTTTATCTGTAGATGCTCTTCTTCGGCCTGAGGAGGGAAACAAGAAGAGACGACCAAGTGTGTATTTCTACTTTGATGACCCCGATATACACGCATCTCACATTTTACAGAGGTATAGTACCAGTGGAAGTCCTGGGATTGTTACCTTTCACAGTCCACAGTCACTGTTCATCACAGCTCGGAGCTGGAAAAGCTTCTGCTTCCTGGTTCTGGAACATGTACTGGGAAAAACAAACAAACAAACAAACAAAACACAATCTCTCATTATTCCGGTGGTATCGAGAGATCTTCTAAAGAGACATATCAGGAACCAAAACCCCAAGACACAGACATAGCTATTAATCTTGAGAAGGCCAGCTTGTTTCAGAAGTATCTGCCATTTTTCAAGTGGACACGCCTTTTCATGTTTTTGATGCTACATAAAGTGTTGCATGATGGATTCATATTTTACTGCAGACATTGCTGTTTCAAAAATAGAGATGAAAATAGTGCAAGACTTTTTTTTTTTTTTGGATTTTAGGAGATGGGGATAGCACTGATTGATCAGATTCTACCACAGCAGGCATGGACCATGTGGAAAAGGACAGCTTCTGGCTACATGTCATGATGTCACAGGGGAATGCTGTTATAGCTGTACATTGTTAAGATGTAATGTTCATTTTAAAAGTGATAATCATCAACAGTCCAACAAATGAGATGACAACCAGGAATTGAAACAAACTGTTTTCAGGCTCCAGCGTGTGTGGCTGGATTTTTGGGCTGGTCCTTGATTAAAAAAAATTTTTGTAATCTCTCAAAACTGTGTTTGGAGCTCTATTCCCAGTAAAAAACAAGAGTTATGTACATTTGTGAGACAGCCTAACCCTCACAGAAAGCTTACAGAAATTCAACCAACCAGCTGACATAAAGACAACGGCATCTTTTCTGTGGAAGTGTCGGTACTCCTGATATTTTTCTTTATTGCTCTAAAGTAATTACAAACTGTTCTGAGGTATAATGAGGGCAAAGCTCATGTAAAAGTATCCCAGTTAGGACAAAAATGGCTTGAAATGACCATTTGGTGTCCACTCTAAACTAAAAAAAATAAAACATTAATACCCACAATCTGCATTCACATGTGGATTCACAACACTCTGATGATGCACCTACATCCATCAATTATCCTGAGACAGAAAAGCATCATCAGAGACAAACTGGATGATATATTTTTTTATTTGGTCTCAAGCACTTTTGTAAATAATGAGAATTTACATGCTTTTTTGGTCACCAGGGGCCAAATTCTTATAAAAGCTTTATAAAGTTTTGTAGCTACATAAAAAAGGTATCTACAAAACATAAAGGTGTGATTACTATAAAAATTAAAAAATGGACAAGCTTGGAGTGCTGGTGAGAGCACATCTGGAATATCAGGAATGTAGTACTGGGCTCAGGAATATGTTCTGAACTCCAACGCCTCTCTATATGGGTTTCAGATTAGATGAGCGGAAAGAGGCTGGAGCCAGAGGAGATGGTGAAATCCGAGACACGCTACTACAAAAGAGTATCTTTCTATCCTGGATATTGAACTGTCAGCTGTGAGCTTCCACTCTTCTTGTGTACTGAGAGAATTCACCTTTTTTACCTTCCATTAATGCTTGTGCTGTCATAGGTTTGGTTTTTGCTATTGTCATTGATACCTGCCTCGGTGTTATTCAGGGTCACAGGGGTCTGCTGGATCCTATCCCAGCTGTTACAGGGGCAAAAGTCAAAGTATACACTGGTGTGGTCGCCCGTCCTTTGTAGGGCTGGATGTCAATTCATTCAGTTAATCAACAGCAGATAAGAACACGTGTTTGTCCTCACTGCAAGTCAATAAACAAAAGAATTCAAATAGCCATAAACAAAGTAGCCTGATTTCATTAAATATGTGAAGGAAGCCCTTCACTTGAGAGTCTGGAGGGTTTAGTGATCGGGTAAGGAGCGCAGAGTTGAATCAAACAGGGTGATACAGGCATCAGGCTTTGATGCCTCCCTGATGCTTTTCTTGGGATGCTTTCCAGCTACGCCCAGGATAGAGGTGGTATCAGTTCACTGAAGAAATTGAATATTTTTCCAGAAGGTGGTGGAAAGTGTTGCTGGGAAGGAGAATCAAATAGATGGGTGAAGCAGAGACACTCTGAGAAATGGAGATTTGTTTTACTTGCTAGTCTGACTTCTGGGATGATCATCAGACTAAAAATAAATAGATAAAAGGAAAAAAAATCAAAGAAGACAGCTAATGGTATAAGGTCAGAGAATAGCATCCTGCAGAAGAAAAAAAGGAAAAATGATTATATGTGGGCAAGATCACTCTTAAACAAAACTTTAGCTAATAATAGCATCAGTATCAAAAAATAAAAAAATAAATAAAATAATTGCAACATAAAAAGAAATGAAGTACCAAGTTTCCTGGAGATAGAATGATTCTGGGTAAAACATCACAGTGTGAGGCGAATTACCCAAAAACAAGGTGAGCAGGGAGCATGCATAGCAACTGGAAGTGTAAAAATCTGCTGTAGGCTCTAATTACTGACAGCAGTGTTGAGTGTCAGCCATGCAAACACAGCCAAACAGAGATGAAGGAGAAATCAGCTCGCTTTCACATGAAACATTTCTCCAAGAGTTAAGAAATCTGCCTGTTAGAGGGATAAGTACAGCTCAGTAAGATGGAGGATAATAACTTAAAAGGTTCACGAGAGCTGTTGATGTTCTGATGTGTTTCTTCAGAAGCTGTCGTAATAAAAAAAAGAAAAAAAAAAAGCCAATGGAAACTTATACCACTTTATGGGCTCAGAGAACCTAACCAATAGCTGTACTGGTCAGTGAAAGGGGTTATTAGTCTTAAAGGCACTATTTGCACAGTTTCAAATACCATTTTCTCCTGCTGTTTGGTTTAGTGTTTCAGCTTTCCTTTGAAAGAGAAATAATCTCTCTTTTGTGTCAGAAAAGCTCAAACTGAAACATGTGAACATGAATACATGATGTGAAGAGGTCTTTTTTTATAATTGAGACCCTTCTGCTGACACGTGTGACATGTTTTGCACCTCATTTCTTTAATGTTTAAGGGAAAACAGGAAACAGAGCACTTTCACTGTGAAGCATTTGGAGATGGAACAGCAGTGCAGCTGCTGTGTTTTGCAACACCATAATTTTTAGACGCAAATGCACAGTTAGTACTAATCACTCAGAAGTAAACATCTGCTTGAAATCGACTGCTAGCTGTGAGTACAAGGTTCACGTGTTTACCATCAAACAATTTATGGAAGTATTTACTGAACTTTAATGTCAATCATCACTTCATAGAACTAAGGCTCTTCCTGAGATGCTGATACCATGGATCCATGGTATCAGCATCTTTAGATCTATGGCATCAGAAAGGAGCTTTGCACTGTTTGAGAGGAGATTTAAAGACTAGCTTTTTACTGTTAAAGCCTTTGTGACTTACAGCTGTGGAGTTGGAGTGATTGTTCACCAGTGAGAAAGCTGGTGGTGAGATACCCAGAAGGAACCTGACACAATAGATGACAGAGTGCTCTGATGTTACCTGGATCCAGAAGCTCACACGCCCAAGATTCCCTGTGGTCAGATGTCCCCTTCAAGCTTCGGTCCAGTACCAAAAGCCTGGAAGCTTGAGGTTTCTGCTTAGTAGTTTCATGCTTTTTGAGGTGTTCCCTGTTTTCCTGTCTTGGCATCAGTGGCTTTCATCTCTTCCTGTAGCCAGGCTACCATACTAGCAAGGTATGACCCAAGAGTTCAGAACAACTCCAGGTATGGCCCAATAGTTCAGAACAACTCCAGGTATGGCCCATAGTTCAGAACAACTCTAGGTATGGCCCAAGAGTTCAGAACAACTCCAAGCAAGCTGTGCAAATGATTCAAAGCAGAGCTCTCTAAACAGGTCTGGAACACATTTCTGGAGAAGTAGCCTATAGATTAGAGTTTGGTGATAAGATAAAACGCTAAAACTCTGAATATCGATACAATTTCTTGTTGGGTTATGCAGTAGAAACAATATAGCAGCACAACAACCCTGCCAAGGAAAGCCAGACCACCAAAACTCATGAACCAGACAAACATGTTAAGCAAACAAGGAACAAAGAGACCAAAGGTGATCCTGAAGAAGTTTAGTAGAAGAAACTTGAGTGTCCACCAAAAAGTTCTGGGGTTTTTTTTTAACTCAGAAAGATGATGTTAATTACAGATTGAATAATGATGTTAATGAAAGATTGACTAAAAAGGTAATTCGGAGCTCACCAAAGGACATCTTGGAGAAGTCCTGAGTGTGTGGAAGAAGCTACAATGGGCAGACAAGGCTAAAACTGGACATCAAGAAAAAAAAAAAACATGGTACAAACAAAACAACTGTCGTCTGAGAACACCACCTGAGTAGTGATGCACTGGGATGGGCGCATCATGGTGTGGTGAAGCTTTTTATTGAAACAGTCTGGAACATCGATCAGATCAGCCATCAGATCTAAACAAAAGCATTTTTAAGTGTTTCAAGAAAATTGAGACTGGAACTAACTGTTGAGAATAGGAATGACCCAAAGTTGGCCTCAAGTGGTTTGAGGACGAGTATAACATTTCTTGGAACAGTCGAGTCACAGTCCAGACCTCAGTCTGACTGACACTATGTTTTGTGATTGCTGTGCACAGGCAGAACCCATCCAGCCTGAATAAAGCAAAACTGTTGTGTGTTTAGGGGGAAAAAAGAAAAACATTGAGAAATACCCAGCTGTAAGTGAGGTTTTCAGCTGAGTATAGGTCTTGACTTTTCCAAAGTGAATATTTCTTTCTTTCTTTCTTTCATTCTTTCATTCTTTCTTTCTTTCTTTCTTTCTTTCTTTCTTTCTTTCTTTCTTTCTTTCTTTCTTTCTTTCTTTCTTTCTT
>JAOWBL010000021.1:13819263-13831561 GCA_028564865.1 Zenarchopterus dispar | reverse complement strand
ATATATATATATATATATATATATATATATATATATATATATATATAAAATGAATAAAGAAGGAAGTCTGTATGCTATGATTTTATTTTCCTGATGCTGCTTTGAGGGACAGAATGTAAAATATTTGCTGAAATGCATTAGTGGCTTTTTGCATAAAGTATATATATAAAATGTCTCACCATTTGGCTGGTGCTTGTAACTTTCAAATTTCACAGTGCTTGTGTAGTTCTGCATTTGTTCCAGTTCTTCATAACTGAAAGAAAAGTAGTAAAAATAACTCACATATTTTATGAACAACACTTTTCCATGCCTTTTGCTCTCTGTATCAATGACTGGATATGGCAAGGAGAATATCTCTCCTTAAACATTTATACTTGTGCCCAGATAGTAACTTTCAAAACCCCACTGCAGTGTGTGTTCCATTACAATGCGATTTAATCCATACAAAAAAAAAAGTAGTAAAACAATTTGCAGAAAAATAAAGTCAGAGGTGTTTTGTTGGATCATCTTTCACTATAATTAAGGTCACACAAATAGCTTAGTTTTATTAATCTGATGCAACTTCAACACCTTCTATTCAGAATGAAATTCCTTTTCTGTCAGTATCTTTTACAGATAATGGGAAGGGTGGGTCCCTATGTAAAATCATCTCCAACACAATCACCAAGATGAGGTTACAATATAGATTTTGTGGCGTGCAATCCAAGTGTGGAAATCCTCCCAAGAAGAAGCATCGGTCAGGGTTAAATATCTTGTTTAAGGCAAATTCCTATCCATTTGTGACTTAGTATTAAATTTACAACCTGTTCTCTTTTACTAAGACACACGCTTTCTTTATTGTCTTTGTGTGCAATTCAACCTGTGTTAGTTTAATTACTCCCAACACCAAGAGCGCCCATGGTTGTGATGAGACAGCGGCTCTAAAATAAGATAAACTGTTACCTGTCCAAGGCGTCCTTTGGCTCGTCGGTCCTCTCCTCTCTTGGGGGGTATGGGACTACTCTCCGTAACAAACGGAGTTGTTGAGCACTGTAAAAGGATATTTTGGATAACGGTGTGTTATACAGATAACGTTTACTTAAAGATGGTTCAATTACACTTGATTCGATTTGATTTATATAGCATCTATTACAATACAAATTATGTCTAAGGGCTTCCCAGAAATCTAAAAGCAACTAGCAATTGGTCACTCTCAAAAATATATTCGCGTTTTTGTGCAAGGATGTTTCCTAGCGTGCTAGCTGCTAATGCTATTCTTTGAAACTGCAACGATTACTTACCTTCCGTTTGGGTTACCTGTCGGCACCCGTCCGCTCACAGTTGACTTCAACCAAGACGACATTTCATTTAGTCTACAAATTTACCTTAAAGTTTCAATTTCCAAACTCAAAAGGTGGTGAAATCGTCGTCACATTCATCCACCAATTGTACTAATCTGCCCGCACTGGCTGAAAAGGTGGAGACGAGGCTCTTCGTCGTCGTCTTGAATTTTATGGGCGTGTACTACCGCCACCTACTGGTAAGGAGTGTGGATCAGGTTGTGTACTACAAGACAAAACAAATCTAAAAAAAAACTAATATTCTCCAAACAACTTTTTTGTTTGTTTATGTGACAGCCTAATGGATTTTTGAGCTGTTTGTCTTCTTGATGTCTCATACCTCTCGGAGTGAAACAAACTCTTATCTTCTTTTTATTACATCTGTCTGTAGGCCAATTATAGCAGGGTTTCTCAACCCTGGTCCTCAGGACACACTGTCCTGCTGGTTTTAGATGCTTCCCTGGCTCATCACACCCTGATACAAGTGTCTGTGTCAGGAACAGATTTGTTCAAACCTTGTTGACAAGCTGATGATGCCAATCAATTAAACACGGAATTATAGACTAGACTAGAATATGTATTTTACTGTTGTTCACAACATACATCAAAAATGACCATTAGAATTAAATTTTGGTGTATTGGCACACCATTGAACTCAATGTAAAATTTAAAATATTTAGAAGAGAGAAAAGAAAAAATATATCTATATATTTAAGTTTAGATATAAAATCTAAAATTTTGAGAGAGATTGAAAAATATGTACACCCAACCACTGCGAAATATGTGTATATATAAAAGATAAAGTGAAAGAGCTGTGCAGGATTGGATGTAATGTTAATATATTGTACAGCAAAGTAAACAGTAAAGACAAAGCCGGTGTGCAATTTCCTTTCCAAGACCAATGACACAACCTTAATACAGGGTTATTTAACCAGAAAAGGAATGAAATAAATAGATGCATTTATGTGCTGTTTGTTGGTGGGAGAGGGGTGGTTACTGTGAGTTCAGTAGTCTGGTGGCCTGGGGGATGAAACTGTTACAGAATCTGACTGTTCTGGTCCTGATGCTGCTGAACCTCTTCCCAGACGGAAGTAGGGAGAACAGTCTATGGAGGGGGTGGGTGGAGTGTTTGATGATTCCCAGTAATTATATTTTCCTATTCTGAACAGAGAACTATTAAATCCATAGTGCTCAAAGATGAGTCTCAAGTTGCTATCTTTTCTCTCATTTTCTCTAGCACATTTCATTTCATTTGGCTGTCCTTTTGCCATTTTATCATTTCATATCCTTTGATAATGATAATTAAACTGTTTCACTGTTTTACTAACAGCATTGCATTTGTCTTTACTTATTTTATTATATTGTTAGTTATTCTTTGATCTTAGATATTTGGTATTTAAATTGTAAATTCAAGTTTGTTATTTAAGCTTATTGTCATGTTATACAATTGCACAAGTACTCCAGGTCAAATTCGTTGTACATTTCTTGTACTTGACAGTAAAGCCAATTCTGCTTCTGACTGATGGCATCATGAACTTATACCCTCAACTGTAAGCCCTATCAGTGGATTCTTCTTTTCTTAATGTTTTTGAACTATCCACAGTAACAAAAATTTTCTTTCCCATCATTTATGCTTTCTTATTTTTTCTTTAATATCTGTTGATCTTCCGCTCTTTAGGAGAAGAACGTCTTCTAGCAGTAACATGCTTTAGATACCAGATCACAACAAACACCTTCAATTACAAGTTAGAGGAAGACAGACAAGTATAAAGCTGATTAAAATGGAGCCCAGATACTGACCATTGTGTACTTTTCTCAGCTGGTCATCACTTATACTCTCATTATCTAAGACAAAAGTTTTCTCTAGGTGTAAATGATTATTAAACAAAGCTAAAACAAACAAACAAAATACACAAAGAAAAAGAAAATGCAGGAATTAAAGAGAAACCACAGCATTTCACTAAACACAGAAACACAAATGCAACAAGAACAAAATTAACATCAAAATATTTAACAAAATACAATCTCAGAAAGTTGTGACAATATAGGAAATGCAATGGGCCTAACACTTACATTAATTTATCAGACGGTATGAACGCAAACTAGTTTGTGTCTTTATTTGATTGATTAATGGACAATTGCATTTAAGACCATCAAAACTTTCCAACCAAAAAATGAAAGGAGAAAAAGAGAAAGCTGATACAATAAGTTTAATGACTTTATAATTTTGCCATTTCTTTTTACAACACTTAAAAGGTGTCTGCCATTGAGGATACAGAATGATGAAATAGTTTATTTTTCCCCAAAGTCAAATTAAATTATACTTTAGTTATCATTTTGTTCCAGTTTTCACGCAAACATATCCTAAATCGTGCTACATCAGGTTATAATATTGTCATTGTATTTTTTATTTCAAAATTTTCCACAATTTCTCTGTTTGGGACAGGTCAGGACTGCATGCAGGCCACTCCAGAACATTTTTCTTGCTCACCTATGGCCTGAATTTTCCTAAATATCCTTTAGCAGGTGTAATTTATCTCAATAATCCTTCAAATTCTGTTGATTGACAGTCTGTGGGATTTGAGCCAAACTTAAGTTTGCAACCTGGACCTTTACATACTGAAATGCCTCCAGACTCCTCTGGTGGTTTAACAGTTTTATGCACTGTAGGACAACAAATCTGATAATCTCTAACTAGCATTAACTGAATACCATTATTTTAAACATTTTAATGATTTTCTCATGCATTTGTTCACAAAGTGGAGATCATTTCCTCATATTTACTCCTAAAACTAGGAATTTTGTGGATAATTACTTTGTACCAAATCATCAACTGCTGATGATATCGGGCTTGATAACAGTTTCTCTTTCATTTCCTTCTGCTCATACTTACTCTAGTTACAGTAGAATGGTGCATGCAGATTTTGGGAAAATTAGTTTGCACATGTAGCATTGATTCCAAAATGGTCAGAGTATTCAAGGAGTAAAGGTAGACTGGGGATCTCTACTTTGTGAACAAATGTGTGAGGGTATCCTTCCTGAAACACTAAATATGTAATTGCGTTCACACAAGCCACTTAAAAGTGTACTTTGTGAAAGGGAAGCCTTGTTTCAACCTTTTCCAGTCGCGAAGCTGACATTTCTGGATTCCTCTGGAGGTGCAGATTTACAGAGTAGGCCTAGAAGGGCTCCCAAATTGTCAAACACAAGTCTACTCCAGACTCTTTAGCTGAGAGAGCAGGTCTGCTCCTCTACAAGAAGCTCGCTCTGTTGATGCAGAATTACAAATTCCTGTAAAGCACTGGGTTCATTTTACAAAACCTCAAATTAGGTAAATAAAAAAAAAACCGAAACCGAAACCGAATGTGAAATGTTTCGCGCTGAAACAAACATTTACAAGAAAAAATTGTTGGCACCGGCAGTGTGCTACATTCAGACGTCCACCGGCGGGCACCGATGTGTCGCGCGAATATACTCACGCGCTCGTCTAGAAACGAGAGCGCGCCGCGATGGTGACAGTCGCCATTTTATTTTGAAAATCAAACTGAATTGGAGGTACTGCAAGCCTTCCATTTCGTCAAGTTTGTGCGGGGGATAATTAGGGATGAGGATCTGAATTACCTTATTGGGAGCACGGTGAGGTTTATTGTATATTTATTAAACAACCGTCAGCGCGCTTATACGTGGAATGTAACCGGCGTTTTTAATACAGAGGATGGTCGTTGGCCACAAGCGCAGGGGGTGAGGGGGTCTATTTACTGGAAAGAAGCTATCATGTTGCTTTTTATTAGAAAGTAACAAGTCCTAAATTCAGCGATGTTTTATCGTTTAGTACGATTATGTTTATAAAGAAAACGACAACGGAATACATTTGGTGTACGAGTTGTTTCAATATAATCGGCGTTTGTAACTGTTAGCGATTCCATAAACTAGTCGGAGCCCGAGAGTAGAAGCTAATGCTAACAAGGTTAATGCAATCATTGACTGCCTTGGTCGTGATAAATTCACCTGCAGCTTTTAGTGCGTACAAACTCACGGTTGAATGTAGTTCTCGAACCATTTGCATTTTATTATGTATGCAATTGAACGTGATAAGTGTGAAATGAGGCGGTTTAATATGTCTTTCCGTCTCGTGTTCACTTGGTTGACACGGACTCATGTCGCTAACGTTAGCATCTCTTTCATGCTAATCTACTAGCATTAGCATGTACCCTCGACACAGTTGGGGGATTTTTCACGTTTTGCTGTTAAATACTCCCCACGGCGAATATAGTAATGAACATCGATTAGAGGGCTGTCGTATCGAATTTTCAGCAGTGGTGAGGTGTGGTTTCTAAAGGTCGGCTTTTTTAAAAAAATACGGGAAACATGTTGAATAGCGCTAACTTCTCAGTGGTGTTTGTTAGCGTCATGGTGATGTTAGCTAAAGTAGACAGTTGTGTTTCTCCACTTGCCACAAGAGTTTGATTTATGGAAAGTGAAAGTTGCTTTGAATTTGTCACTTAAAAATAACGCAGTCAAGCACCACCAATACGCCTGTTTATATAACACGTCCCATTTAAAAGCGAGTTGTATTAAACGTCCAGAGTGGTAGGTACTATGATTTGCTAACACGGTTTAGCTTGTCCTTTGTTCCAGTGAGTGAATTTAAAGTCTTTTCGCCTATTTGTCGTTTTAAACTCAATATAAGTTGTTGTAGGTGCCTCCTACGTTGTGTTTTTTTTTGTTCTTTACTTCTCTTGAGTTACTTTGATTCAGTACCAGATATGAGGTTGCTGTTGAGGCCTAGTCCAGTTTGCTGGCATGCAGGTTTATGTAACCCTGAAAGTTAAGTTGTTGTACAAAACTACATGACTTTAACTTTCATTGAACACACTTGAAGAATTTATTTATTTATATTAATATTTTAAGAAGAGACTTGAATTACCTGTTTAGATCTGTCATCCAAGCAGGCCTCAAAGCCTGTCACTGTAGTTTGTGTTGTCAGTGAATGTTATATACTGACAGGCATGAAATTAAGATTTGGTCCCAGGTTTAGGTCAATTAAAAAATGTGTGTTGCATTGTAAAATGAATTGTGTGTGTGTGTTTTGTTTTTTAATTACAGATGCTGAACTTGATTTTTAAACTGAAGGACTCTACCTGTTAGGATTGGGAGCCACTGATCGGAGCACACATTTGGAAGCCAACATTTGTCACACCTTTTGGGGGGGGGGAGCAGAAGTAACCTATCACTGAAGTGACTAAAGGGGAATAATGGTGATTTTGCGCCGTGCTCGGCCGCCTGCTTCCGCCCCAACCAGCAATGAATCTTGACTCGCTCTCGCTGGCTTTGTCTCAAATCAGCTATCTGGTGGACAATTTAACAAAGAAAAACTACCGAGCCAGCCAGCAAGAAATACAGCATGTAAGTAGTAGTTGTAATAGCCACATCAAATGCATGTCTTTTCAAAACATCTATCACTGGTACTTTGGCATATCGCTCTACATAAAGTTAGTACGAGTTAAGATACACATGTATATTTCTAATCTAAACTAGAACAACTTTTTTTCCATCCCTCAAAACGTCTTTATAACACTGTAAATTTGTACAGACGTTTGTGTTTTAGTTAATACATGGAAAAAGGATGAACATGGTGTGTCTAAACTAATACTGATATTTGGCCGATTATCCACACCAGGCGTTCTCCCTATCAGTCATCTGAAAAAGTGCTGATATTTTCCAAATGTCTGTGGAGGATTTACAAATATGACATGTATATCATCTGTGTGCATGTCCATGAGTTATTAGTCCTTTTATTCATTCATAATCTATGATGATGGATTCATAGTTGATTTCTTGCTCCTTTAAAAAAGATGTCAAGTTCTTTTGGACTAAATGGAACTCATACTCATGTCGGGTTGTCCCCTCCAGACACAACAAACTTTTCTGTCATCAGTTTCACATGGCATTGTGTTTGCTGAGCAAACAATGTGAGAATATGGTCGTTAGTGGAAGTAAAGAAGAGTTGCGTAGACTTTTTCAAAACTTGTACAGTGGAAAAACTGAATTAAGAATTTGCATAGAACCCATTTAGGTTATTAAACAAGATGCTGGCAAGTTGTACTTTACACCAATTGAAACAGATCAGCATGCACTGAAGTATGCCTAATATACAAGAAAAAAAAAAATGGACAGATGTAAAACTATGAAGTTGACCTGCACTTAGTGGTGTACTAATTAGGCTTTGGAAGGTTGGTTTGTAAATGTATCTGGCATATAGCTCCAGATTATTAATTATTTTTAAATGCATTATGGACAGTGAGGACTTTGCAATTCATTGAATTTTAATTGTGATTTCACTTTTGGCACCAAACCATTGGAACAATAATATAGTTAAAAGGGAAAGAAAATACTGTGCAACATATTCTGTCCTGTGTTCAGAATAACATGCACACTTAAGACCTAGACTCCTGTTGGTCATGGGTGAGTGATCTTTCTGTCCAAAAATATGTAAGGAATTATTTGAACAGCTTTACCAGCATTTGCTAGATTGGCCAAAAAGAAAGAAATTTTAGTTGGAAATTTTTATTTAGTCTGCAGTTTAGATTTGCAGTGGAAATGTTAACATTTTTACATGTTAAGTTTGGTAAATTAAGTTGTTTTAAAAGTCAGTGGATAATTGTTTTAACTGTGATTTTAGTGATGATCATAATAGGATTATAATTTTTCTGCATAATTGAGCAACCCTAAGGGACAGTGACAAGATTTTTTTTGTTTGTTTGTTTTTATTCTACTACTAATATTAATAATAATAGGTTGAAGACAGAGTTGTACAGAGCTTGATGAAAAGCTAATGACAACTGTAAATAAGAATCGGATGTGTTGATGCAGGGAAACATATAAAAGATGCAGGACAATGGCTCTCGAGGACCAGGAATGAAGACAACTGATTTAGATCAATTTGGCTTAACTGATGTTACAGCAACATGGTGGCATAGATGGTCAGCAGTGGTTTAAAGGTTTAAATTGACATGCATAAACCAAAATTACATTGTGGTTTTATCATTTGTAATTTAGAGCAATGAGCAGATATTTCTTTACCTCTCATGCTGTTTCTTGTCAGTCATGGTGTTGTAGGTCCAGAGTGCATTCTTCTGCCATTCAAAGGCAAACCAAACAAACATTACCTCCCTATAGATTTCCCTTCTCTCTCCAGAAATCAGAAAAACTTCTCGACGGCGTCAGCTTCTGTGCTCAGAGGCAGCATGTTATCTTTCACTGGTATTGTGATTAGGAAAAGAGCTAAAGCAATCACTAGGGCAGTTGTTTAATTTCTGGAACATGTGAGCTTTTCATTTGCAATAATTGAAACATGCCATTTCATTTTAACTTCTTGTTTTATGGATTGGGAAGGAACTTCAGTTTTAGATTCAAATACAGTTTTGCATTTTGAAAGAAATTTAAAAACTTGTAAGTTTTGGTCAAAAAGGTGAGATATGTTGCAGTTTCTCTTTTGTTGGCTCCTGAATAAATGACTATTCAGGAGGCTGCAGCACTTTATGTTTAACGGTTGACTGTAAAATGAAACAAAGTTGCAAGAATTTGTTTGAGGTTGATTGTAGTTCTAAGAAACTAAATTAGTTGGGTCAGCTCTAATAGGAATATTTGTTTTAAGAGTACTGAGATGGTTATTGCATATTTGCTTTTCTATCTATAAATACAACAGTGTGGCTTTGCATCTATAATCTTCAATGTTATACAGTACTTCAAAAGTCCTGTTCTTTAGAAGTTCTGATACAATGAATTTGATCAGCTGGTGGATTGCCTAAAATGTCAACATTTTGTGCAATTCCAGATTGTAAATCGTCACGGACCTGAGGCAGACAGGCATCTACTACGCTGTCTCTTCTCCCATGTGGATTTCAGTGGCGATGGTAAAAGCAGTGGAAAGGACTTTCACCAGGTAATTTTTTTATTGGAAAAGCATTTAGGATCTTTTGTAATTTTTGTTGAATCAGCGAAGGAAAAAGTTTGATGTCTGACTTGCCTTCTGGTACACCCTTCTGACATGTTTTTAAAGCAAGATTTATCAGTTTTCCCTGATAGAGGTTTGGCCTTTTACTAGGCATTAACTACGCTGCTAAAGCAATGGATGCATTCAGCTTTGTTCGCTCTACTGATAACAGTTGCCTTCTTTTCATGTCTCTTGCTGTTTTATATTGATTCTTGACTTGTCTTTTCTCATTTCTCCCTCTTCTGTTCTTTTCATTATTTTCCCCTCTGGATCCTGAATGTGTTTTCTCTCCTTTTTTTTTTTCCCCCTAATTTTCTTAAACTTGTCCAAGACACAGTTTCTGATTCAGGAGTGTGTGTCGTTGATATCGAAGCCAAACTTTATCTCTACACTGTGTTACGCCATTGACAATCCACTGCACTACCAGAAGGTAAGAAAGTGCTCCTAGCTCTGTCAGTTAAAGATAGCTTGGACATCAACTCACGCAGAGACACAACAGAATTGTTCATAATATGACATTTTTTGGTTTGTGGCCCATAGTCCAGTCTGTTTGTTTTTTGGGGTGTAGTTGTCAGCCAGTGTTCTCCCAAACTTTTGTTTGCTGCTACATAGTTGCCAGAATTAGGTATTTTGGTCAGACTTTTACTCTGCTAGAATTGACATTGTTCAGTCTTAGGTTTTAAATGTAGCAGTTGTGGAAATGTTGTTAATGAATTTAGAGTAACTCAATGAGTCTAAAGCCCTTTTGGTGTCAAAAAAGCAATCTTTATATAGATATTGATATTGTTCCTTCTTTGGAAATTCAGATTAAAAGGAGGTGGCTCAGCACTGCATCAGTGTGATTGCACAAAGCATGGTGACTTTGTGGAATCTTCTAGGTAACAGGAGCATCTTCGGTAAGAGTAGTGTGTTTCACTGTTTTGTCTTCAGTTGTAAACTTTAAAGGTTAAAAGAAGCACAATGCAAAATCTTTACTGCCCTTCCTCAGGGTCGTTGAGATACAAAACAAGGCAGAAAACCACCCCAAATGTCCTACTCGAAAGGGCTGCGTTTACAGGGCTTTTTTAAAACTCAACATTACCTCCACACTTTGCTCTTGTCTACTCTGTTATACACTCATAGTAGCTGAAGAAGTATTCACAGCTAGTACAACCATAAAGTGAACACGAAATTGGTGAATGGCAAACATGTTGGACAGGTCTGTGGTAGACACGAGAAAGTTTTTGGTTTGAATCCCATTGAATGGCTTATTGTGTGAAGTTTGTATGATCTCCCCAAGCTTGAATGGGGTTTCTTTAGGTACTCCAATCCACTCTGACAGTTAACAGACATGCATGTTAGGCTAATTGGTAAGTCTAAATTGACCCCAGGAGTCAGTGTGAGCTTGTGTGGTTTATATTTTTTGTGTTTAAAAAAAAAAAAGACTTGACAAATACTTCCATATCCAATTTATTAAACTATTATTTTCATTTTAGTGTTTTATTATATTTTAATAATACTAGTTGTTTGATTTGCAGCCCACCAACCTTGTGTAACTGCAGAGAAAACACTTTATATTGTAAATAAAATAAATCTTAAGGACATGTCTCACCTTTCTATTAAACATTTTAAATTAAATTGTCTTTCAGAGTTTAAAGCCATCAGCCCATCTTTTCACTCAGCTGAGCAAGGTTCTCAAGCTCAGCAAGGTACAAGAAGTAAGTCAGTTCTGCACTCTGATTAAATAATATATCAGAAATGGTTATATAAATGTTTGATATAGAAAAAAACATTTATCCATTCATTGACTCCTCAGGTAATATTTGGACTCGCTTTGCTTAACTCCAGCAACACAGACCTTCGTGGTTTTGGTAAGTTTTCCAGTAAAGCATATTAACTTAAACCTGTTGTACACGATTAGATTGCATTTCCTGTTTTGGTTGTATTTTTGGGAAGAGTACCAAGTTGTATGGGCAGTTTTTGTATTTCTTTCTAGCTTGTGAAAACATGTACTGTGAAATCCTAAATGGTAAATTGACTGCTTTTATTTATGTAGAGCTTTTCAAGACTGAGGGTTTTAATTTATCACAATCCATATTTCCCCACTGAAATGCATTCATGCAATACTAATTAGTCTAAGATGCCGTTTGTTTATAATTCATTCACTCATACACAAATTGGTGGGGGAGTGAAATATCTGTCATGTGTTCATGTGAACATGACTTGAATCCAAAAAATGACTCACTATCCAGGAGTGGATATTTCAAACCCAAATATTTAAAGCCTATGAGTGTCAGATCATCTTAGCTTGATGGTACTCACTGCTCCATCGACAGTATGAATGATAATTGAAATGTAATTAGATGAAATACAGGGAAAAGAGGATTACAATGACTTTTCTGTTCTTGGTTAGGTGTTAAAACATACAGAGAAAAGTTTGTTTAGAAAATTGGTTGCTTACACTTCCAACATGATACCCTAGGCAAAAATAAAACTCTAGAACAAAAAATATGTTGAAACAGATAAAATATTAAAGTGGCAATGTCTCTCGGAGCATTTCAAAAGCTGAAAAACTACCATTCACTTTTCAGAAGAGGTAAAAATTATGGCAATGGCTTGATCTGCTGATGGGTGATTGGCAGGTGACTGCTCCGCCTTCTCAGCCATAATCAGAGTTGTAGCTCTGACTTTTTCCACAGACTTGATTTATTTTCCACATGTAGAATATTTTTTTTGTTAATACTGATCTATGGGAACATGTCCTTGTTTTCGAGAGGCTTAGTTGTCCTCATATGTGTTTGCATGATGAGTAGAACTCTTTCCTGTATGTATATAAAATATCTTGACTCAGTTGACAGCTATTTGCCAAAATTATAGCATAGGGAAATGAGCATGCTTGAATTGTTGGATTTGCTACAGACTTGACCTGTGTGGATGGTATGGCGACTTAACACACTGAATACTAAAAATCATCTGCTTGTATTGGCAACAGATGAAGAGCTGC
>JAOWBL010000021.1:13800826-13819163 GCA_028564865.1 Zenarchopterus dispar | reverse complement strand
AAAAAAAAAAGTCCTTTACCACCTTGATATACTGTTGGATTTTTAACATGCACCTAAACTACAGTTATGCCTGCCTGTCTTATTGAGATATGTTATAACCTGTCTACAATAAAGTATCTTTCCTGGTTTTGTGCTTTAGTTTGGGGGGGAAAAAAGTAGTTTTAAAATGGAAAAAAGTTATATGCTTGCCTTGTCTGTTTTTAGCTGCACAGTTCATTAAGCAGAAACTTCCAGACCTCTTGAGATCATACGTTGACGCAGATCTTGGAGGAAACCAAGAAGGTGGCTTCCAAGACATTGCTATAGAGGTTTTGCACCTACTGCTCTCCCATCTACTGTTTGGCCAGAAGGGAGCCAGTGGGGTAGGGCAGGAGCAGATCGACGCCTTCCTCAAAACACTTTGCCGAGGTATAAAGGTTTTGTCTTTCAACATTCTGCATATGAACTTGTTATTCTTATCAATTATAGAAATAACAAACCATGTTCTATTTATTTAATGTTGTTCTGCCTGATTTTTGTGTGTGGTGGGTTTCAGATTTCCCCCAAGAGCGCTGCCCTGTGGTGCTCGCACCACTGCTGTACCCTGAAAAACGGGACATTCTTATGGACAGGATCCTGCCAGACTCGGGGGAGTTAGCCAAGACCATCATGGAGAGTTCTCTTGCAGACTTCATTCAGGAAGTTGGTTATGGCTTCTGTGCTAGGTAAATTGATACCATACTAATGGCATGCTGATCCTAGTGATGATTTTTTTTTTTTTTTTTTTTCCTAAGTTCATCCATGTCTACAATAATGTCTTTTTCAGTGAGCCACAATAATTTGTTAACCATAATACAGTACTTGCCACCAATGTGTTACTCTGTACATAATGAATTGCTGAAAACAAATATCTTCTACTGAGGTAACATCATGAACACTAATAAATTTGAGTTTGCTTTGTGTCTGCACATAAATTTAGATAACAAATTAGATTACTAATGTTGAGCATGAAAAATGTTATTGGTACAGTGATGGCATTGACCTGTTTTTGTCTGTCTCTCTGTCAAGTCTGGATGAATGCAGAAACATAATCCTCCAGTATGGGGTGAGAGAGGTGACAGCCAGCCAGGTGGCCAGGGTCCTGGGGATGATGGCTCGTACTCACTCCGGCCTGACTGATGGCATCCCACTTCAGGTAAGGCAAATATGTGATAGAATGATCTCTGGGAACCAGAATTCCAAGTACACATTGATAACTGGAATTTTGTTTATGTGGCATGGATCAAATTATTACAAATAAAAAAAGTGGAGACATAAAGAGGTGAAACTAGGCATTGATACTCTGATTTAGTCTTGGTCAAGTTATAAAAGCAGAATATTTGGTTTAAACTGACAAGTTTTATGCAGCTCCTCTGGGTTAATCATTTTGAGTCGCTGACAAGGGAGGAAGTGACAGGTTAACAGCTTTTTGCTTGTAATGGTGCTCAGTACTTTGAATATTTAAAATATGGTTTATGATGCTTTGACCATAATTGTGGGTTCTCCCATCAGATGAACAATTTTTAGTGTCACTGTCATCTCCCAACAGTCCATCTCTGCTCCGGGAAGTGGAATATGGAGTGATGGTAAAGATAAGAACGATGGTTCACAAGCACATACGTGGAATGTTGAAGTTCTCATTGACATTGTCAAAGAAGTGGTAAGTAAATTGGCAGTAGTTCAGTTAAATTTCACTTTTACCAACAGGTATTTTAAGAGGGTAGAGTGGCTCAACTGAATCGTTCTTTTAATATTTGGTTGGGTCATACTGTGGGTCTCTGAAGAGCGCTTAGACAATTTACTTTGTAGCAGACGCTATATAAATAGAATTGAATCCATTAGAAGGCTGTGTGAAAAGTCATTTACTAATCATATCTAATTGAGGTCTCAAAATCAGATGGTTGAGCTACACAAATATAACCCCTTTTTAAAATGTTCCTTTTTTTAATGTGCATGAAGCAGATTTGCAAAGCCTTAACACGAGCATACTTCTAAAAAGGTATTGTGTGAAAATGCCTATTGCTTTATAATTGCACTTAAGAATTGAATTTGCCAGATTTGGCATCATAATACTAGACAGGACTTGGCTTTCAGCAAATTAACAGTTTGAAATGGTACCAAAGACAAATGTCAAATGTTTAAACAATTTCTTTCCTTTTTTGTTTTTAATAATAGTTTTAAAAAAAAATTCAGAGTTTGATGCCAGTCCCACATTTTAAGAAGTTGGAATATAGTACATTTTCCCTCTGAATCCTGTCACTTTTAACAAAAATGTACATTTTCAGTTGATAATCATGTCTTGAGGCTGTTTTTTTTTTTTTTTTTGGTCTGTCATGGAAGTTATCCATATTTGTACTGATGTACCCCCAAACTTGTTCAGTTTATAACATTTGCACTGCAGATGACATTCCCATCTTCTTTGCAGTTTTATGTGAGAAACATCCTTGAGTTTTTAAATAATTTTTACCTTGTAGTGTTTGATTTAATATTCAGTCTTTACTTATCCTTCTGTTGACCCCCACTGAAGGATAAGTTCCAGACATATATTAGTTTGTTGCTCAATAATGATTAAAAGGGCATTTATTTATTTATTAGAAGGCAGGATTGCAACATCTGTTCACCACTTCTGCAAACATATTGTTTAAGTTATTTGCAAGCAAATCTATTTGTCCTTGCTGTCACATTTACTTAATTAAACTAGTGGTTACAGTCCTCATTGTGAATATTGGGGTGGGAAAAAAAGTCATTTTCCAAGATTATATAACGTCTTTGTTTATGTCACGATATTAGAATCCCAACCTGAACTTCAAAGAGGTGACGTATGAACTGGACCACCCAGGATTTATAATCCGGGACAGTAAAGGACTGCATATTGTGGTGTATGGTATCCAGAGAGGGCTGGGCATGGAGGTCTTCCCAGTTGATCTAATCTATCGACCATGGAAACATGCTGAGGGACAGGTAATTGAAAAGTATTTGCTGTATTGTAATGATTGTGATTTCAAAGCATTTACTTGAAACAATAAATGTGTAAGAAACCTTTGTTGTTACAAAGAAATTTCAGTTTTGAATAGATTTCTGTGTGGATATGATAGTGTGATTGATTGAGACAGAGTACATTTTCTCTTGAAATGACTAACTGAACTCTGTTTTTTCAGTTGTCATTCATCCAGCACTCTCTGATGAACCCAGAGGTGTTCTGCTTTGCTGACTACCCTTGTCACACTGTGGCCATAGACATCCTGAAGGCCCCACCAGAGGATGACAACAGGGAGATTGCCACATGGTACATGGATGTAGTTTACTTGCCCTGAAAAACTATTTTTTTAGAGGGTATACATATCAGGCTTTGATCTAAACGTGGGGCCATTGACTTATTGCACATACTAGAGTATAGATTTACTTTCTAAGTTGTTTTTAAAATTTAGAAAGAAATCCTGCAGTTGCTCATTTGTATAATTAAATCTCCTACTCTTAACAGGAAAAGTCTTGATCTGGTGGAGAGCCTTCTTAGACTCTCTGAGGTTGGGCAGTATGAACAGGTGAAGCAACTTTTCAGCTTCCCAATCAAACACTGCCCTGACATGTTGGTGCTGGCACTTCTGCAAATCTCCACCTCGTGGCACACGCTGCGTCATGAGCTTATTTCAACCCTAATGCCAATTTTTCTGGGCAATCACCCCAACTCCGCCATTATTCTGCACTATGCCTGGCATGGACAGGTTGGTGTGTATGTGTGTCTGTTTTTAAATTTTTTTTGTAAAGCCCTTTAGTAGTAGTTTAATCTTTTTCGATATGTCCCCCCACGTTCCCCCCCACTAGGGACAGTCTCCGTCCATTCGTCAGCTTATTATGCATTCGATGGCTGAGTGGTACATGAGAGGAGAGCAGTATGACCAGGCCAAGCTGTCTCGTATCCTGGATGTGGCCCAGGACTTGAAGGTTTGTTGAAAAACTGCATACTGAACACCAACATTTTCTGAATTAATTTTTAATTAATCCAATTGACTTTTAAATGAATTATAATTGCTAAAATGAGTCCTTGGAACAAAAGTAAGCTAAATGAAAACACTTGATTTGTAGCAATAACTAATATGAAGTAGAAATTGTAAGTTTTAGTAAATGGCAAAATCAAGTTACTGATTAGTTTAATCCTAAGTATAGGTACAACTTTTACAATGTCAACATTGTTTGTTTTTGTCTCTGCCAGTCTTTATCGATGCTGCTGAATGGTACTCCATTTGCCTTTGTTATTGATCTCGCTGCACTTGCCTCTCGCCGTGAATACCTCAAACTTGATAAGTGGCTGACTGACAAAATCAGAGAACATGGGGTAAGTCTCTGAATTAAAGTTAACAGCTAGGATCAGTTATTAACAGATCTTTTTCTGTAATACCAATTTAATTTGAATCATGCTGCTTTATGAATAATAATAAAACTCTATTCTTGTGCTAGGAACCTTTCATCCAGGCATGTGTCACATTCCTGAAGAGGCGCTGCCCATCCATTATGGGAGGTCTGGCCCCTGACAAGGACCAGCCCAAAAGTGCTCAGCTTCCTCCAGAGACATTAGCTACCATGCTTGCCTGTTTGCAGTCCTGTGCTGGGTAGAAACTTATTAACCTTGTCTTCACTACTCCACTGTAAAACTGCCTAAATTAGATGATTGCTCTGAAATTGTCCACTGCCTGTCCAACTCGAAGTGAATCCCAACATTTGTTGTATTAATAGTGACTTTGTCTATATAAGATTGACATTCTTGAATACAAAGCTTTCCAAGTAATTTTCACCATATATTCAGTTTCCTGAATTAAATTTTGTTCCCTCTCCTTTTCCCTTTAGGAGTGTGTCCCAGGAATTGTCAGAGACAATTCTTACCATGGTTGCCAACTGCAGCAATGTAATGAATAAAGCTCGGCAGCCACCACCAGGAGTGATGCCGAAAGGACGTGCCCCAAGCACCAGCAGTTTAGATGCTATCTCACCTGTGCAGGTATTTTCACATAAAAGCCACATGATGCCTCTAAAAGCAAACCTTTTTGGTAGAAACTAAAATGTCTATTATAGGTCTTCATTACTGTTGTAGTTAAGTCCTAACTAGATGCTTTAGATTATACCATGTGTTTAGTAGCTTTGACATCACACTTGTGACTAATAATTTTTGGGCATTGTTATCTCTCACTCATGGTATCCTCAAGATGGACCCTCTGACTGGCATGGGCTCCCTGAGCTTGGGTGGCACAGCTACCTCCCACACCCAGAGTATGCAGGGCTTTCCAACCTCACTAAGTTCAGCTTTCAGTAATCCCCAATCCCCAGCTAAGGCCTTTCCACCATTATCCAATCCTAACCCCAGTACACCATTTGGGGGTATTGGCAGTCTCACCTCGCAGCTTCCTGGTATGGACTCTGGTACTATGCTATTTGATTACTCTCTTTTAATGATCATTTGAGGCAGAAAGTCTATCACTACCCAATAGTAGTTGTGACTGTTCCCAGTAAGAAATGCAGCTTGATAGTTTTTTTTGTTTGTTTGGTCTCTTTTTTTTTTTTTTTTTTTTTTTTTTTTAAGTACTCATTAAGCTTATAAAAATATTAGGTGGTAAGGAAAATATCAGTAAGAGTTAATTTTAACATCCATATTAATATAGAAAAGTTAGTCATTAATTGTTCATATAGAACTACTCATTGAAGTCCAGAGCACAAGGGCTAGTATTTCAGATCAAGCACGTATGGGTTGAAATGATTGGAGTTTGTTACTTTCAGGTCCGCTGGGCTCAGGCATCGGCTCTGGCATTGGCTCTAGTCTGGGAATGCCTGCAGTAAACACTGATCCTTTTGGCACCAGGAAGATGAGCACACCAGGCTTGAACCCACCTACTTTTCAGCAGAGTAAGATGAAGGCCTGTAAGTGGTGGTGGTGGTAGTGGTGTGACTGAGAGCCCCGCCCTGCGCAGCTCTGCACTGTATTTCCTCTGCATATATGAAAATTGTTGGTCTTATTTTCAAATTTAATTGTGATGGAATTTGGTGTTCATTGAAAGTTATTGGTCACACATGTAAAACAGAATCTAAGACTTGCACAGTTTTTATAATGTAGCATTCATGTGACTAAATTTGTCAATTCTTTGGGAATAGAACCTTTGAAATCATAGAGGAAATACAGATCAGTCTTCCATTCCTTGTCTGCTTACACTGACAGCCCTACTCAATGTGATTGATCTACTTTTCAGGTATCAAAAAGGGTCCTTCTTTTTAAAATTACTGTGCTGATGATGGTGCAGGGGGAAAGGACATAAATTAAGCTGAACAGTAACTCCACAGTGTATTGATTTTGGTGGCATCTGGAAAATAATTTTTTTTTTGGTATTGAATTATTTTGACTCAAGCCATACCAACTCCACCTTTTGGTATTTTTAGGTTTACACACTGAGGAGACAACTAAAGAAAAGCTGTGTTGAGTGGAGAAAAACACATCTTAAGTCATGATAGATGGCTTAAGAACATTTTAAAGACTTCATTGTGAAGACACCTTTTTGATGCCTAATGTACCAGTTGATTTATGCTGATTTTTTTTTTTCTCTCCTTTGTAATTATTTTGCCCATGTTTTGCCATTTTAAACTAAAAGATTGCCCTAAAAGTAACAATTTTGCTCAACTTTTCCCAGCTGACCTTTCTCAGGTGTGGCCTGAGGCAAACCAGCACTTTAGTAAGGAGATAGATGATGAAGCAAACAGTTACTTCCAACGTATATACAACCACCCACCTCACCCAACTATGTCTGTTGATGAAGTAAGTAGAGTTCTAATCTTGGATTTAAAAAAAAAAAAAAACACATTGATTTTACTTTAGTTGCTATTGTCATTGCAGGTTTTGATAATATTGAAGTTCATACAACTCCCTCCTTTTGCCCCCATCCAGGTACTGGAAATGCTTCAAAGATTCAAGGACTCAACCATCAAGCGGGAACGAGAGGTGTTTAACTGCATGCTTCGGAACTTATTTGAGGAATACAGGTTCTTCCCCCAGTACCCAGACAAGGAGCTTCACATTACTGCCTGCCTCTTTGGTGGCATTATTGAAAAGGGTCTTGTCACCTACATGGCCCTCGGTCTGGCACTCAGATATGTTCTTGAGGCCTTACGGAAACCGTATGGATCAAAGATGTATTACTTTGGAATTGCTGCCTTGGATCGGTTCAAAAACAGGTACTGAGATGCTTTCTGTTTGGATGGAGGGAATATTTGTATTGGCAGTGCTATGTCAAGCTGAATTGTTATTTATTTTTAGGCTCAAGGACTACCCACAATATTGTCAACATCTGGCCTCAATTGCTCACTTCTTGCAATTCCCCCACCATTTACAAGAGGTAATCAGGTTTCCGTAATTTAGTCTTGGTGTTTTTACGTGTTTCTTATTTTGTGTCTTGAACAAGAGTGGAGGGTGTCTCCCATTCAGGTAGATTAAATCTCTTGCTCTGTGTCTTAAAATATCCTGTGTGTGCAGTACATCGAATATGGCCAACAGTCACGGGACCCTCCGGTGAAGATGCAGGGATCCATCACCACACCAGGCAGCCTGGCTCTGGCACAAGTACAAGCCCAGGCCCAGTCACAGCAACCTGGAAGCCTCAAAGTCACACAGCCAGGCCAACCCAGCACCCTTGTCACCACCACCACGACTACAACCACCGCAACCAAAACAACCACGATCACAAGGCCAACACCCAGCTTCAAGAAGGATATGCCTGTAGGTTTGATTTTTCAATGTATCTAAAACTGCTAGAAGCCTTCTTGATGATCATTTTTGTGAAATCTACATGCTCACGTGTGCATGTGTCGTTTCTACCTCCAGCCTTCCATAAACACTACCAACATTGACACCCTATTGGTGGCCACAGACCAAACAGAGAGGATTGTAGAACCTCCAGAGAATGTTCAGGAAAAGATTGCTTTTATCTTCAATAACCTTTCTCAGTCTAACATGACACAAAAGGTAAAGAGAAACTTAAATTATTGTATCAGAAAGTGTCAGTATTTAAGAAAGCTTTTTTTTTTTTTAATGGGTTTTTGCTTTTCAGGTTGAGGAGTTAAAAGAGACTGTGAAAGAAGAGTTTATGCCTTGGGTGTCTCAGTATCTGGTGATGAAGCGTGTTAGTATTGAGCCCAACTTCCACAGTCTCTATTCCAACTTTTTGGACACCCTTAAAAACCCTGAGTTTGTCAAGATGGTTCTCAATGAAACTTACAGGAACATCAAGGTAAAATTAGGGGTACAACACTGCAAATTCACACTATTGAGACTTTATTACTTTATTCCCAAATATTGGTCAGTGTTTCACAGAAACTTGTAAAATGGTTGTAGTATGTGCTCTTTAGGCTTTTCTATGGGACATTACATATTCCTGGACTTAAAGGAGCAATGTCACATTATGGTTTAATTGTGTCATGTTATTTATTATAGACTGATTTTGTTAATTTTTCTACTTACCATAGTTGCTTTTCTCCTAAAAAAAAAAAGTTAATTTCAAGCGCTTATGCGGTTTGACAGGTGCTTCTGACATCGGACAAGGCAGCTGCTAATTTCTCTGATCGCTCCTTGTTGAAGAACCTGGGCCACTGGTTGGGAATGATTACTTTGGCCAAAAACAAACCTATCCTTTATACAGTAAGAATTGTTTTGAAATTTGTTGATTCTGTTAAAGTTATGTAGGCGTGCTTATGTTTTTGAATTGGCTGACATGCATTTTTCTTTTTTTTTCTCCCTAGGACTTGGAACTCAAATCTCTGCTACTGGAAGCATATGTTAAAGGCCAACAGGAGCTACTTTATGTGGTACCGTTTGTGGCCAAAGTTTTGGAGTCTAGTCTGCGTAGCATGGTGGGTAACAGACTGAGACAGATTTCCATGGTATTGAGATTGTATTTGTAGTATGGGACGAACCATCTGCTGTGTGATGTCCTTTGGATTCCTAATCATTTGTTTTGTTGATGCTGTAGGTTTTCAGGCCTCAGAATCCTTGGACAATGGCTATCATGAATGTTCTTGCTGAGCTGCATCAGGAGCATGATCTCAAGGTAAAAGATTACTCTTCCCAGTAGCCACTTGCAGAGTCCTGATGTTGCTAGATCAGAGTGAAATGTAGGGCCTGATTTATAGTTCAAATCAAAGAACAAAGGGCACAACTTTTTTCAAATTGATTTTGTTTTTATAAGACATTGTTTGTACTGATCTTGCAGTGTGATGTCTCCAACATCTTAAATACAGTCAAAGATCTGAATAAAACTTGAACTCTCATAGATCTTGTTGCTGTGACGTCAGTTGTTAGTAATTTCAGAGAGATGCACTAAATTTTATTTTCTAAACGTTTACAAAAATTAGTGACATTAATAACAGGTTGTGGTGAAAACTAACTTTTTATTAATCAATGTACTTGTTTTGTTGCTGTAGTTGAACTTAAAGTTTGAGATTGAAGTTCTGTGTAAGAACTTGTCTCTGGACATCAATGAGCTGAAGCCAGGAAACCTGCTGAAGGACAAAGAGAAGCTGAAGAGCCTGGAGGAGCAGTTGTCTGCACCAAAGAAAGAGGCAAAGCCTCCGGAGGAGATGCTACCGGTTTCCACCACAGGTTTGTTCATTTTATTGTTTTTCCCCAACAGTTAAAAATGAAAGGAAAACAAAAACAAAGCAGTGATATGTAGTTAAGAGCTGCAGATATAACCAAGCTGCTTTTTTTATTGAAACTGTTAAAATGCTGTCATTTCTAGATTACAGAATCTCACTAGGTTGTTTTTCTCTATGTCATCATGTAAGAGGAGAGTGTTAACAAAAAAACCTATTTAACCCATTAAATATTTTCATTTAGTTGTTCATCCTACTTTTTGATCTGTATTATCTCCTTTGCTTTTCATTTTAATAAATCTAGTGATTTTTTTTGACCAACAGAAGACTTTTTTCCATTTTCAGCACCTCCCTCAACCCCAGCTGCTACCACCACCACTTGCACAACCACTGGGCCCCCCACCCCACAGTTCAGTTACCATGACATCAATGTGTATGCCTTGGCAGGCCTGGCTCCACACATCAATATAAATGTCAATGTAAGTATGAACACTGTGTCAGGAAACAACTGCACATTTGCATTCACAAAAGCATTCTATACAAAATATTAATGTAGACCACTGCATGAGTTTCCAGTTTTGTTTATTTATTTATTTATTTTTTAAATGGGTCTCTTGCAAGCCTGTTTCTTTGGGTGAAATTTTCACACACAAACCCAGTTTGACTTGTGATTTGTTAATCATTGATCTGAGTCTTCATTTAAGATGCATGCAATAGTCGTCATCATCCATAGTTACTTGAATGTTTTGAAAACTTTTCTCATTGAACATTACTGTCATGCTTCTTTCCATTCTGTTAGATCCCCCTGCTGCAAGCTCATCCACAGTTGAAACAGTGTGTAAGGCAATCAGTTGAGCGGGCGGTCCAGGAGCTTGTGCACCCTGTGGTTGATCGTTCCATAAAGATTGCTATGACAACCTGTGAGCAGATCATCAGGAAAGACTTTGCCCTGGATTCAGAAGAGTCCCGGATGCGGGTGGCTGCCCACCATATGATGAGAAACCTGACTGCTGGCATGGCTATGATCACTTGCCGTGAGCCTCTGCTCATGAGCATTGCCACCAATTTGAAGAACAGCTTTGCTGCAGCACTCCGGGTAAGCTAAAGGCCTATATGAGGAGACACATCTGTGATTGTTTTTTTAATTTAAGCTATGACAGTAATCAAGAGCCTCAAAAAATGCATTGCCTTCCTTTCCTTTCCACTGTTTCTGATTAATGGTATGTACATTTCTTCCCTTTGTTTGGTCTTTGTTTCCTCAGGCACCAACTCCCCAGCAGAGAGAAATGATGGAAGAGGCTGCAGCCAGGATTGCTCAGGACAACTGTGAATTGGCTTGTTGCTTCATTCAGAAAACGGCAGTGGAAAAGGCTGGCCCTGAAATGGACAAAAGACTAGCCACGGTGAGGTTTTTAAATGGAATACCTCATAATCCCACAGTCTAAATGTATAGCCAGTACATGAATTAATAGCTACATCAAATGAGCAAAAGAAGTTGATACTCTTAATAAAAAGATGGACAGATGTGATTCATAGGACCTTCAGATTGTGCAGGTTTCTTATGTGAAAGGAAGTTTGAAGGAAATACCATTTTAAAAACTACATTTTGCTTTGGTCTGGATTTCAGGAGTTTGAGCTGAGGAAGCACGCACGCCAAGAGGGACGTCGCTACTGTGATCCTGTTGTCCTGACTTACCAGGCTGAACGCATGCCAGAGCAGATCAGACTCAAAGTAAGATCAGTGTAGCACCTAATCATGCTAATAACATGAAGAAAATGTAGCATAAATTAAGGCATTACTTTTTGGAGACTATTTAGACCAACGTTTCAATATCAGCAATCTTGGAATTTGATACCTGTTGAACTGAATATTTTTGTGTTTCAGGTGGGGGGAGTGGACCCCAAACAGCTGGCTGTGTATGAAGAGTTTGCCAGAAATATTCCAGGTTTCTTGCCCAGCAATGATCTCTCTCAGCCTACTGGTTTCATGGCTCAGCCCATGAAGGTGAATTTATTTCCTGTGACATCCTCCAAACTAGATTTGAACTCAACTGGAGAATCATATTATTACTGCAACCTCTCCTCTTATCGTATTATCTTATAATATATGAGAAACTCAGTCTCAAATACTTTTCAGGTTGATTCCAAGAACTTTTGTTGAAGTTTTTAATTCAAACTTTTATTCAATGTGTTTCTCAGCAGCAGGCATGGGCCACTGATGATGTGGCTCAGATTTATGATAAGTGCATGGCAGACTTGGAGCAGCATCTTCATGCCATTCCTCCAGCCCTTGCCATGAATCCGCTGACCCAGGCTCTGCGTAGCTTGCTAGAAGCTGTGGCTCTGGCGAGGAACTCCAGGGATGGCATTGCAGCACTTGGCCTTTTGCAGAAGGTAGGGTCCTTAGCTTTCACTGAGCTTGCAAGCATGGTTGCCCCATCTTTCACAAATCCACAGAAATAAACTTAGACCTGATGTACAGCATTGCTTTTACTTGCTTAAGGCTTTAATCTTTCTAATTGGAGCAAGTTGGGCAATTCCACATATTACCGAGTTGACCTCTCTCTATTTGACCAGGCTGTGGAAGGTCTCCTGGATGCTACGAGTGGAGCTGATGCTGACTTGCTGCTTCGCTACAGGGAATGCCACCTGCTGGTGCTGAAAGCCCTGCAGGATGGACGTGCCTATGGGCCACAGTGGTGCAATAAGCAAATCACCAGGTGAAGAAAGATGTGCTTTCCTAAGACAATACCAGCCGAGATATTTTGTAATCAACAACTTTTCATCTTTTTTCATCACTTAATGAGGCTTGAAATGATTACTTGTAAATGGCAAAAAGCAAGTGACTTTATTTGTAATTAACTTGGATTAATTGCCTATTTTTCTTGCTGTGTTTTACAGATGTTTGATTGAATGCCGTGATGAATACAAATACAACGTAGAGGCAGTAGAGCTTCTGATCAGGAATCATCTAGTTAATATGCAACAGTATGACCTACATCTGGCACAGGTAGCTACTTGGACTTATTTTCTTGCAAATTTTTTTCTTGTGTTTATGTTATAACATGTAGGTCTATAGAGTCTTGGGTGTTAAGTACACAACTTACATTGTCATGATTTTGGGCCTGATTTTATTTTATTTTTTCCTTCCTCCTTCCAGTCAATGGAAAATGGTTTGCACTACATGGCAGTAGCATTTGCCATGCAGTTAGTGAAGCTGTTGCTGGTGGATGAACGCAGCGTGAGCCATGTCACTGAAGCTGACCTCTTCCACACAATTGAGACTTTAATGAGAACCTGTGCACACTCCAGAGCCAACGCACCAGAGGGGTAAAGAGACACACCAATAATGACACACTAATGGTTATCACATAACTTTTTATCTGAGAGGCAGTGTGTACCTTTATTTTTAACTCCCTAAAGTGACTGTGCGTAGTCAACAGTCTTAACTAGCCAGCTGTGTAAAATTCATGCTGACTTCTTAAATTTGATGTTCAATTCTTTCGTGATTTTCTTATGTGAAATATCCAAAGTGATACTCTAAACATATTTCTAGGAGTATTATCAAATGTACACGTTGTGCCTTCCTCTTCTGACAGATTTTTACTCCTGAAAGATAAATGGTCTATAAACGCCTAGTTTCTTATGTGGTCAGACAGTACATGGTAATTCTGATGAACTATAACTTGAACCTTAAATCAGTTACATAAATAAGTTGTACTTTTGACTGAAGAAACTCGATCACCCATGCAGCTTAAACCCATCTACCAGCTTTACTTTGTTGCTCTGATTGACCCACCCACCCCCAATTTTTTTTCCTTTTTCTTCACTGTATGTCCACAGCCTGGTTTTGTCTATACCCTTTTTGTTGGATGCAGCTATATTTATGCAACTGATGTAACACTTCTCATCTCTTTTCCTACAGCCTTCCCCAACTTATGGATGTTGTGCGCTCCAACTATGAAGCCATGATTGATCGGGCTCATGGTGGACCTAATTTTATGATGCACTCTGGGATTTCACAAGCCTCAGAATACGATGATCCTCCTGGCCTGAGAGAGAAAGCAGAGTACCTTCTGAGAGAATGGGTCAACTTGTATCACTCAGCTGCTGCTGGCAGAGACAGCACCAAAGCTTTCTCTGCCTTCGTTGGACAGGTTAACATTTATTTATCAGTTAAGTCAAAGACAAATTAGGCAAAGTATTTAGTACATTTGTTCCTCATGTCTCCCCTCTCTCTCCCTTTATTTATTTATTTTTTTCAGATGCATCAGCAGGGCATCTTGAAGACAGATGATCTCATCACACGGTTCTTCCGGCTGTGCACAGAAATGTGTGTGGAGATAAGTTACCGGGCACAAGCTGAACAGCAGCACAACCCAGCAGCCAGTGTAGCTATCATCAGAGCCAAGTGTTACCACAACCTTGATGCCTTTGTGAGACTCATAGCGCTGCTGGTGAAACACTCTGGAGAAGCCACCAACACGGTGACGAAAATCAACCTCCTCAACAAGGTATAGTGCCATTTGGTTGAAGTAGTTAAAGCTTACATATATGTAGCCCAATATCCCAACAAATGTGAGAGATGATGCTCTTGGCAGCTCTTACTTCGAGCCTGAGCTTGGTTTAACAATTCAACATTTATGATGGTAGACGATGAGTTGAGCCTGGTTTTCTGATATTGATCGTGCATTCTCCTTCCAGGTGCTGGGTATTGTAGTTGGTGTGTTGATCCAGGACCACGATGTCCGTCAGACAGAATTCCAGCAGCTGCCATACCACCGTATTTTCATCATGCTGCTTTTGGAGCTCAATGCACCTGAACATGTTCTTGAGACCATTAACTTTCAGACGCTCACTGCCTTCTGGTAAGACCTCCCATTATCCCCCTCCAGCCAGGGAACTTAGTTCACTTTGTAGAATAAAATCTTGTTAGTTTTGATGATGTCTTAAACATAAATATGTTTATCAATAAGATTCTTGCACTTATTTTTGAGTTAACCTTTTGGTTTGATTTCCAGCAATACCTTTCACATACTGAGACCCACCAAAGCACCTGGCTTCGTGTACGCCTGGCTAGAACTCATCTCCCATCGCATCTTTATTGCCAGGATGCTTGCGCACACACCGCAGCAGAAGGTAGTCATTAATGAGACCGCTTCATTATTGTATTTCAAATGTCACTTGTTAAAAGCAAAATGTTAGTGCTTAGAAGTTTTTTAAATTTTTCTGAACTGACTTTTTTGCAGGGTTGGCCCATGTACGCACAGCTGTTGATTGATCTCTTCAAGTACCTTGCACCCTTCCTGAGGAATGTAGAGCTCAACAAACCTATGCAAATTCTCTACAAGGTGTGTGTTTTTTGGGATGTTTCTGTTTGAATCATTTATGTGAAACTTTGACACTTCATTTAAAGAAAACTTGTCTTTGTGTTTCTGACATTTTTTAAAAAATTGTATGTTCAGGGGACTCTCCGGGTGCTCCTGGTCCTTCTGCACGACTTCCCAGAATTCCTGTGTGATTACCATTACGGCTTCTGTGATGTTATACCACCCAACTGCATTCAGCTCCGCAACCTCATCCTCAGTGCCTTTCCACGCAACATGAGGCTCCCTGACCCATTCACACCCAATCTGAAGGTTAATGATGAGTGACTGACTCTGTAGTGTGGTTTAGCTGAGTGTTTTAGTACAACACATATTTGTAGTTTATTTGATTTAAGAATGTGTTAATGTAGTGAATTAATCACTTCTTCATGCCTCACCTGTAGGTGGACATGCTGAGTGAGATCAACATTGCTCCCCGCATCCTCACCAACTTCACTGGGGTGATGCCTTCTCAGTTCAAGAAGGATCTGGACTCGTATCTGAAGACGCGCTCCCCTGTCACTTTCCTCTCTGAGCTGCGCAGTAACCTGCAGGTAGGACCAGCCTCCATGTACTGTAGCAGCTAGGTATCATGAAAACTAAGCTTGATCATTTTGTATGAATTTTGTCTTGCAGGTGTCAAATGAACCAGGAAACCGCTACAACATCCAGCTGATCAATGCTCTAGTTTTATATGTGGGCACACAGGCAATTGCTCACATCCACAACAAGGGCAGCACCCCCTCTATGAGCACCATCACTCACTCCGCACACATGGATATCTTCCAGAACCTGGCTGTGGATTTGGACACTGAGGGTAAGTGAGCCAGAGAAAACGAATGGTTGAACTGCTCTGTGACTTATTTTAACTAGCAGATGTTGAGGTCAGCATCTCATGCCATCTGTAGACATGAAGAAACCTTGCTGTTGCATCTCTGTACAACCAGATCTGTGCTCAAGCAAAGCAGAGCTCTTCAATCACGCGCTTGCCTACATGTCGTTGCAGGGCGTTACTTGTTCCTGAATGCAATCGCCAATCAGCTGCGCTACCCCAACAGTCATACTCACTACTTCAGCTGCACCATGCTCTACCTGTTTGCTGAGGCCAATACTGAAGCCATTCAGGAGCAGATCACCAGGTGAGACAGACTGGTTGAGATCTGGATGTCTTGATTCAGCAATGACTACAAGTTCTGTTGGCTAAAAGCTGCTTTCTGGTCCTGCAGGGTTCTGTTGGAAAGGTTGATTGTGAACAGGCCTCACCCATGGGGTCTTCTGATCACCTTCATTGAGCTGATCAAGAATCCTGCCTTCAAGTTCTGGAGCCACGACTTTGTGCACTGTGCCCCTGAGATTGAAAAGTAGGTTCCACATATTTGGGAAACAACTGCAGCTGCATAAAGTACTTGTTGGCAGGATGGAATAATTGTAAGGGTTTGCTGTGGTGCTGTTCTGGTGCTTTTGTTTATGTTTTGCAACCTATGACTGTCTCCAGGCTGTTCCAGTCCGTAGCCCAGTGCTGTATGGGACAGAAACAGGCCCAGCAGGTGATGGAAGGCACTGGTGCCAGCTAGCCTGTGCACCAGCCAGCTCGTAGCCGCTGGGAGAGATGCCGTGGCCTTTACCCACCTCACCCCCACCACACACCTCTCACTTTACTGTTGGCACTGGATAAACTGGCTACCACAGTCATTTGAAATGTGAATGGAAGGACTACTGCTCATGGATCTTAAGTTTTTTTTTTTGTTTGTTTGTTTTTGTTTTTTTCCCATTGAGGAGAGAATGGATTGGGACATGTTGTTTAATATACTTATTTTGATGTAAATATTGGGGGAAAAAGGGAGAGCAGGGAAATGAACAAATGGATTGCAATGCACATGTCAAATAAAATGTATCCTGACATGTAAAAACACCTAAAAATATTTTCACTTATTACCAAAGTCCTTGGTTTGCTTCCCTCCCACACAAATCCTGTTTTCTGACTTTTGATTTTGCTTTCAGAGGCTGAATGGTTGACAGTGGAAGAAAAAAAGGAAAAACTGCCTGCTATTTTTATTTGATCTTTTTTTTTTTTCCTGAGTAGGATGGAAGGTTGTAGTTAAGTCTCCCAGGTGTGGTGGGGGTCTGTTCTTGGTGTGTTGATGGAGACAGTTTGCTGATGGTTTGTCCATTTGAAACTCGTTCTGGAGGTCTCTCCCTGGCACTTGTAAAATTGTGCAAAGTGTTGGTAACATCATAACTTGACAATTTGTATAAAGATCCAAATTGAAGAACAACAATAGAAGGACCAATACAGCCCATTTTGTAACATTTTGAATGTTTTGTAAATGTATTGGTCCATGTGTTGTATTTTGTAGTCCTTTCTAGTTTGCCTTTAGTTCTTGCTACTTAACTGCAGTATGCATACATACAGGAATAAAGCATTCAAACTGCAAATCACGTGTTTATTTTTTTTGTTTATAACTACAAAAGTGAATTGTCAAGTGTTAAGAACTTATACTGGCTTTCTTCATCTGGTTCTATTCGGGTTATCATTAAAAGCGGATTCAAACTGTTGAATACCGAGCTTACGGTTAGATGTAACTGACAACAGCTGGGCTCTACACGGGCTGTACTGAAAAGCTATCAGAGTTGTCGTTACTGGGTTCCTAACCTAAAACTCAAAACATACTGCTTGTAAATTTAAGTTTTGCTTCACAGGTACGTCCCATTAGGAGCTCATTAACTATGTCCAAAAGTCTCGGGGAGCAAATCAAATCAGTCTCATAGTCTGTGGGCGGGGCTTATCGTGTTGACAGAGTGATGAGTCTGGATGTAAACAGTGTAGACGGCTGCAGCTGAGTAAAGGCTGAATCAATAATTCAAGATTCTGACTTTTTCTTTGGAAATGTGATGCAAGATGGCACTCAAGTCATTCCTTTACAAGGTAGATGTAGTTCCTGTTTTGCTGACAGGCTACAGCAAAAATTAAATGTACTCTTGTACACAGCACATGCTTATTAAATAGGTCACTGTCAGTTTGATAAGCAACCGCTGGCCCCCCCTTTGCATGTGGATCATCTTCAGACCCTACATCTCTAGATATGGGTCTGATCTATTGATCCTGAGTTCCTACAACAGCAAAATAAATGTGAAAGTCATGAAATTAAAATGATCAAAATCTTCAGGAAAGTCATGGAACGTTGTCTGTCATGAAATCGTTTAAGTTCTATTAGAACTTCATCCTAGCCGTTTTGAGAATGATAACCTAAAACAGCTAAAAGCACAAAAAGAGAGGCAGACAGATATACTGTTCATAAGTGGCCTTTTGTGATCCCTGATTTGAATTTTAT
>JAOWBL010000021.1:13782768-13795759 GCA_028564865.1 Zenarchopterus dispar | reverse complement strand
AGGTAGTCATTCAGCTGTAGTTTATACTTCTGCAGATCAGGCAGAACTTGAGTGTTGGGTACTAACATTTATAATTTATAATTCTTTAATAATTTTTTCCAGACTTCTTTCTTCTGTTGTTCCTTCTTTTCGTATGGGAGGAATGTGAAATGATCTGTCCTCTTAGCACAGCTTTGCCTGTTTCCCAAATAAGTTATGGAGCTATTTCTGGGGAATCACTATTGTCATCCAAGTCAGAATCATTATGCAGCAATGTATTAAACCACTACCTGTTGCTGATTTTGACATATTGACGTTTTTAATGTCAGTGGGTTAATGTGGTGGAAGACACTTTTATGAGTTGTTAGATTCTTCTCATGTTCAATAGACAGTGTTTGACGCACATAAGATCACACAGGCACAAATATCTTCATCACCTCCCATTCTCCCCGCCTTCTCATCCTTTACCACTGTTCCTCCTGTTTTCCCACCTCTGCTTGCACCCCTTCCATCTCCTCTCAAGTTGAGTCATTTGTTTCCCATTTTCATCATCTTCATCACAAGTACCTGTCATTTGAGCAGAAAGTTGTGGAAAAGCAAAAAAAAAAAAAAAATAGAAGAATGATTTTTGCCTTCTCTTTTTCCCCTTCCATTAATTCTTTGTTGTCCATCCTTCACTTTTTCTTTCTGTCTACAGTTCCCTTCATTTTTGTCCTCTCCCGTTCCATTCCCCTTCCCCTTTTCTCTGCTCCCCACTGGATATCAATCAGAATCTATCACTCCACCTATTCCTGCTGCCTTTGTGTCAGAATTCACAGGAACTTCATCAAATGGGAAACTGTTTCATTGTTGTGTTGAACTCTCGCTGTGCGTGCATGTGTGTTTTAAGCTTCTGTAGCAGAATTAATGGAATGCACACACGTCTGCACCACGCGGCATCACAAGACAGCTTACACACAAGCCCGAAACAGCCACTTCCCTCCTCCCTCCCGTCACCCCCGTCACACATGCACACTCATACAAGCATACAGACATTGGGGTGTTAATTGTTGTGATAACACCTTCCAATAACAAGGCTCTAATTATCAACATGTTTGGCTGTTAGAGTGTGTATCTGGCACTTGTGCACGGATCGTGGGGTGATGGTGTCTGTTTGAGTGCCAGTGTGAGGTGTGGCACCAGGGGAGGAAGGTTTGATGATTTTGGAATATGCTGCTGTGTGTGTCTGTACCAGGGTTGTATGCTCTCATGTATGGGGCGATGATGTCTCAGTCTCAATCCACATTTGCACATGACAAGAGATCTTTTGTTGTTTGCTTAATTGCAAATGCTCTGTTTGAAAAACGACCCCATTGCAATGCATCCGTTGCACTGCAGACACACAAAGAGAAATTACCGGACCTTTGTCATATTTTATACAGATAATGTTCAGCCTTCTGAGTGTCTGTACTGTCTTGGAGGGCTGAAATCAAAAGCCTGTGCCAACGCTGGGGCTGCCAGAGGTCCAGAAAGATAAATACAGAGCTGTTTGTGAACACTTATCAAATACAATTTAGCAACAAAGAATTTTGTACAATGAACACATTACTCGTTCCACTATGTCTCGAAAGATAGTAATAGATTTTCCTTTATTCAAAACTGATGTAAGATTTAATTGTTCATAGATGCATTTATGGAGATATCCACCATGTGTATAAGAATAAAGCATTTCTCAGAGCAGCACAGCTTGGAAAGCATACAACTTTGGCTACAAAACACACTTATTTGTCGAGAACAGTTGCGCTAGCTTCAGATTTTTTACTATGGCAACAAAACATTTGTCACTGAACCATGCATTTTCATTTTACAAAAATATGCTTGTGACAGGAATGTTGTATTTCTGTTGTTCACGTCACCATCCACCTGGATCTCACTGTTAAATGCCAAACAGGGACAAAGATACATTCATTGCATTTTTGAAAGTGATGCCCAGAGTCACAGTAGTTATAAAAAAAAAATTAAAAAAAGGAGCCACGCACAGGACTCAAAGGCAGATACCTGGGTAAAGGACAAAATTTGTCTTGAATAAACTTACTAAATATGGACAAAACAGTTCAATGAGACAGTCACAAGGCCAGTCAGACTGGCAAAAACAGTTCGTGAAGGTGGCCTGAGGCCAGGCAGACCATCAAATCAGTCTAGAGGGTACCATCTGGATGGTGAGCTGGAAAGACAATGCCACTGTAGAAGGTAATTAGGCAGATGAGTGGGAGGATTAAACCTCTCTAAGGGTTGATCAGAATACAAATGGGACTGGTAGGACAGGTGAAGATGGGGCCATTCCAGAGGTCAGCCTGGAAGTAAAGGGACCGTCAAAGCTAGAACAACCCCAGAGGTTGACTAGGCAGGAGGTACAGCCAGATATCTCCAAGGGTTGGACAGGTGGCAAACGGATCAGTTGAAAATAGGAGCCCTGGGGTGATGAAGACTTGCTCCAAAACATTCCAGCCCTGGTTGATAACTCCACTGCAGCAAGCACTAGCCCAGGTGATGAAACGACAGACAGATTCGGGGACACTACCTCACCCTGTCAGTAAACCTGGTGAGACACCTGCAGGCTTGCCCTCTAGCAAGACTTCAGCTGACTCAGGGTCATCTGTAGACCACGGGACAGAGACAGGACAAGGCAGGATGTCCCCACACTCCACATCTGGCAGGAAAATATAGGAACTAGCATGTAGCCTGCAGAACCAGAAACAAAAACAGGCCTGTAGTCTGTGGGCTCTGGGTTGGTCACTCTGGCTCAGGTAGCTTTGACCTTGCCAAACTTGGATCTAACTGTCTGGGCGCTGGGACGGGAGCTGGGGAGTGTAGCATTGGAGGTGTCTTCCTGAAACCCCGTGAAGACTGGATTAGAAGCCCTTTGGACAAACTTGGAACAACAGCAGAAGTGTAACAAAACATAGAGGTTATAAAGAAAGATATTTAAAAAAAAAGAAAGAAAGAAAGGAAAACCAAAACCAGTAGAAAGCTCAAATCCTAACAATTTGATTGTTGACTGGACTCCCTCAGAAGGGAACAAAGGCGTGATAAACATCAGTGAAACAGCCTCTGAGGGGAAAAACTCAAAAACAATGTTGTACTCCTCTACTGTGTCAACGTCTGGCCACATTCTGCCATCACACTGAGCGGTTACAGAGAGGACGCCAACAAAGGAGCAACAGGCAGGCAGCCAGGAGATCACAGATCCAGAAAAGCAAGAATCTGGGGAGGATCAAACAGAAAGGAAAGAACATCAAGGAACGTAAAGGTGAAAGAGGTTTCCTTTGGTCATGATCAAGTGACAGAAACGAGAAAAGACTAAAACATAACACAAAGCCTGGTCAGAACATCATCAAATATGCACATATGTAATGCACAGAGAGAAAAAAAGAAATCTGATTTTGCTTTTTGGAATAGCTAGCAGAAAATTATCTAATACTTTCAACTTATGAATGTCCTTTTCATGTTCAGACATAAACAAAGCAATGTTTGCCATACAGTCATTCAAGCTATTTGTGGTTCAGTTCTTAAACAAGAGCTAGAATCACTTTATGCAGAAGGATAAAGACATTGGCGGTGTGATACAGACTACCTGTCAAATACCTGGCTAAGTGACAAAGCTGTTTTCATGGTTGCTAAGCTGTTTGACAGTCTGGCTGGTAGGTGTGCTGAACAGGCAGCTGGTTGCCTTCCTGGCTGGATGACTGTTTTACTGGCTGTTTGAGGGGGCGGCTGGCTTCTTGCCTGCTTAGTTGGTTGTCTGGCTAACTGGCTGCCTGCGTGCCTGGTTGGCAAGCTGGCAGCCTGAGCCATGTCCCAAGCCAAGCCCCTACGCCCCACCAGATCTTAATTGGGTTAAGTTTGTCCGCCACAGATAACACTTCCTCTTTCTTCTGAGACTAAGGAAAAAAAGAAAAATGGTCTGGCACTAATGACGCTCTTTAACGAAGCTCTTTTCTGTTTAGGTGGAGGAAAATTAGGAGGAAGGGGGTGAGTTCCCTGCAGAGGGAGTATGTTGGGGGAGCCGAGGCATTGTTAAAAGCTCAGCATTCGATGAGAACAGAGAGCGCTAAGAAAGAAAGGCAACAAAACAAAAGTAGATTTGGTTTTCACTGTAATGCTGACACAATGCCAGTATTTCTGTTTAACACCCCCTCATGGCTGAGGCAGACACAACCCGGAGAGATGGAGACACGCTCAGGAATACAAACGTGGAATTCTGCGTGCATTTGATTTTTACACTCACAATTTCTTACTTTTTTTTTTTTTTTTCCAAAATTGGCTCAAACAAAATATTCTTACCTGTGGCAGAGTCAAAAAAATTCAGGAGACTGTATTAACTGATTTTTAAGGATATATTAATTTTGACAAAGGTCACAACAAATAATGTGTATGTGGTGTTGGTGCTGTTCATAATGATATCAGTTCTTCAGCCAATATGGATTTCACTGATTCCTATGTTGTGAAAAAAAAAAGATAATTATGACTAAAAAAACTGTTGGATTTTCTCCTGATATTTCACATTGCTCTCACAAACCAAAAACATGCACGTTAGGTAGACTGGTAATCACCCCCAAGGATGAAGTGATCATAAAAGATGAACTATTATTTCACTTTATTGATTTTGGCAGTTATAGATATTAAACATGGTCTATTTTTCATTTACACAAAAGAATAAAAGCCTCACCTAAAACAATTGTGACAAATGTTTTAGTCAACCTATGCAGTCTGCTTGAACAAGAAAAAAAAGGAAGAAGAAGAAGGAAAAAAAAGCCCTAACTAATAATTTGCTGTACCACCTTTAACGTTGTTCAGTCACACATTTGCTGTGGCATTACATCATTGTGGTAAGATTATGCAATGTCACAACATACACTTGTCTCTGCAGCATTACTTTTCTTTTTGCCAAGATCTTGTACTGATGATGGTGAACGTCAAACCACTGTGTGAACTGTTCTGCAGCACACATGGAGATTCTCACAGGGGTTAAAGTCCATATGTGAACATGATGTCTCATGCCTCATGAACCCCTCCGTGAACCGCCAGGCATGACGGGGGTATCACTTCCTTCACCACTCTCCTTGCTCTGATGCATGCAGCATCTTGGTAGCTCCGGATTCACAGGACCACATGGCCTTTTTTCAGTGTTCCAGTTTTTTACTCCATCTATTATTTATACTGGATTATTCTTTTATTTGGCCATGGGGATCTGCTGATGTTTATCCCATCTCTCATTAGGTGAAAGGGAGAGGTACACCATGAACAGGTCATCAGCAGGGCCACATACAGACAAACAACCACTTTCGAATCACTAGTTAACCTCATACAGGCTTTTAAGGCTATGGGAGTACTCGTAGAAAACCCATACAGGTACAGAACATACAAACTCCTCACAAAAGTTTGAATGCTTCTATATTCTCCATGTGGTCATCACTGTTGTCTCTTCCTGTGAAGCAACAGTGATAACTATCGGACCACTGGGCTGCACCGAATCTTTCCTTTTAAGCAGCTGAAGGACTGTTTCAATATAGTCACACTCATTTCTTGAGTTTGAGCAGCTATTTAGTCCAAATGTCTCAAATTCTTCTCACATGTTGTGTGGAGATGTTCTCACTTTCATGTTTAATCTTTCTTGCATGTTCTATTGTTGATTTTGTTTGATAATATTTGAACAAATATTAAGTCATCACCAATCATAACTACTCAAGGTTTTTTTTCCACAAGGTTTCTTCCTGGAAGATGAAGATTCACTACAATCTTATCAGGTTTTAATAATGCATCAGGCAACTCTTAACCCCTCTTTAGTAGTTTCAGCAATCTCCTTCGTTGTCTTGTTTGCTTAATGCAGACCAATAATTTGGCCCATTGTGGGATAGGATAACATCTTTTCTGTGTCTTCTGACATGGTTTTTTAAGAACTAGAAGCTAGAAGTTAGAACTGAATGTTTGGAGAAGCTCAAACATATTCTTCACGGCAGTACTTTTGGGATGAGAGTCTAACTTGAGTAGTGTATACCTGCAGCAGATGCAGGAGTCAAGCCTTCACTTTTCTCTTGCAGGAATGCACAAACACTCCAACTGGACATGTTCATGTAGTTAAAGTGGACTTGATGTTTTAATCTATCTTTATTGTATTTATTACTTATGCATGTGTTTATGTATTTACTTTATTTTGAGTAATTAATGCATTTGTATTTAGTTATTAAAAACCTAACTTGGGGATTTATATGCTAAAAGGGGTTGGTGTGGAAGAAATGTCCTCCAGACTAAACTAGGAAAGACTGAAAAAAATAAAAAAAAGATATGACTTTGGCAGGAGCTGAATCTGATTTTCTTCCATAGCATGCAAGGGGTCACATCTTTACAGTAAGGGAAATGACAGTAAAGTGACCAACAAGAAAATATTGAAACAATAGGCCTGAGGTGGCAGCATGATGGCTTGTTGGTCAGCACTGTTGCCTCACAGCAAGAAGGTTCCTGGTTTGACTCCTGGCAGGAGTCTTTCTGTGTGGAGTTTCCATGTTCTCCCTGCACTTGTGTGGGTTTTCTCTGGGTATTCTAGTTTCCTCCCACAGTCCAAAAACATGTATATTAGGTTGACTGAGAGCTCTAAATTGCCCGTAGGTGTGATTGTGTGTGGTTGTTCATCTATGTATGTGGCCCTGCGATGGACTGGCGACCTGTCCAGGATGTACCCCTGCCTCTCGCCTGAAATGGGCTGGGATTGGCTCCAAAGATCCTCCCTGGTTTTTTCCATTTTCACCCTTGCATCAGATAATGAATGCCACAAACACACCCCCATGACCCAGTAGATGGATTCACCGGGTATAGAAAATGGATGGATAAGACTGAGGTTACTCAGGTTCTGGAAACGTACCAAGATAACAGTATCTGACTGACTTCTAATGTGACCTTGTAGATGTAAGAAACATCTAATCTTCTCGAAAGGCTGGAGCCTGCAACCTGATCATTTCCCCCCTAATTAGGTATTCCACTAATTAGTATACTTTATGAATCCCCCTCAGGGATTAATAAAGTTTTTTTGAATTTATGTTGCACCTGCGCTCTGTTTTAAAAAAGTTACACAGTACTTGGAAGTTCTTACACTCTCTACTCTATTGGTGTGACGCATTTAAAGGGAATAAAAAAGGACCCCCCTCCGATCCCCAACAAACAAGAGAAACCATATTACCTTCATAAAAGACCTTGCGGTTGGCAAGTGAGATTGGGTGAAAATTGCAAGGCTTAACATATGCCCAAAACAAATATTAAAAGTAATGTTGACCTTTTTTGTGTGTGTGTCCGTACTGAATATTTATTAACAGGTGACTGCAGGCTAAATATCTTCCCTTGTTTTCTCCATTTTCACCCTTGCATCAGATAATGAATGCCGCTTATGCTGACACAAACACACACACACCACAGGCTACAATACCCAGTGAGCACACACAATCCCAAACACGCCAACACTTTCCTTTTTTTTTCCCCTTTCAATTATTTCTGTCTGTATGAAGACCATCCACATATTTGATAAGCTTAAATTTATATGTTTGTAAAATGACGTAGAAATAACTTTAGAAAAAACACAACTGTAAAGAAAAAAACTTGTGCCCCTCATCTTTGGTATTGTGTAGCAGTCCACATTAAGTGGAGACAAAAGAATATGGATTTTTGGTGTTAGTATTTAAATCTAATGATTCCTTATAAAAATAGACAATATCTAGGGCAAAAGCAATGAGATGGAACGCTGTTGTCTTTGGAGGGGAGACCCAGTGGAGCTGGCGAGGGTTCAACACAGCAGAAGACAGGCAGAGAGAGAAGAGGGGAGGCTGGGAGGGAGAGTGATTAAGGAAGATAGGGAGAGAGTGTGCTTTAGGCAACATAAATATAACATGAACTCTATCCACTGGTGGCCAGAAAGAAGCACAATGGACCCATGATCAGGAGCACTTCGCTCAAGCGCGGAGAATAGAATATTAAGCCCTCATTGTAGGGAGACAGAGAGTATTACGAGGAAGAGTGTGTGTTTATACTCAAACAGGGATGTGAAGACAGGGTCTGACCACATCTCAGCACTAATTTTTGCTGAGGATGCTCACACCCTTCACTGTGTTGTCATTTGGAGAAATGTCATGGTCTTCTCATTACACTGTCCCTCTCACAGTGTGTCTGAAAACTCAAGTGGGTAACGTCTCCACTGAAAGGGTTTCACTGGAATGGAATGAGAAAGCACCAAGTCAGAAAAAGCCGAGAAATGCAAATAAAAATAGCAGCAATAAAAATCAACAAAGAAGAATACTTATATTTACCTTGACTTTGATGTCTTTGCAGACGCTACATGAACCAAAGGTATTTCGTGTTTTTCTTCCCAGCTTTTTAATTTTTTTTTCCTTTTCAGGTTCATTTAAACATTTATCTGTAGTTTCTAAATGTTTGCATAATGCCTGAATGATTGTCATCAAACCAGCCTGTTTTTTTAAAAAATGACAGCGTAGTTAGTCTGTCTTTTCAGATGGCTGCAGTATATGTCTTTGAAACTTTTCAATAAAACCTGGTTAAGAAAAGAAACACTTTATAATTTCAAGGAATTTCCTCTCTTGAGCCTACATTTAAACATCCAAATCCTTATTACTCTTTTCTTGTCTTTCCCAAAGTCACCGTCACGGAGCTCATTTTGCTGGTTGCCACAGTGATACATAAACAGGAGAAGACATTACAAAGACACTTTTGTGACTTCCTGGTTGTTTGTTGGCAATAATACCACTAAGTTAGGTTTATACACTGGGTTCACATACACTGTCTTCCACGTCAGAAGACATATATGTTTTTGGGGGACAGGTGTGGGTTGTGCTGCAGCATAAATTTGGGGGTCAATCGGATGCCTCCCTGATGGTTTTGTATAATGGATAAATATCTGTGTGTGTTTCTCTGCTCTGAGGACACCATTAATCCTGACCAAATCCCCAACTCCTTTTCCAGAAAAGCAGTCCCAGACTTGCAAGGAACCTCTGCCGTGCTTCATTGTTGCCTGCAGCCACTCATTACTGTGCTACTCTCCATCCCTTCGCAAACAAATTGCAGTCTGCTTCAGCCAAATATTTCAAAATTTGACTCATCAGTCCACAGCACCAGCTGCCATTTTTCTGCACCTCAGACTCTGTGTTTTTGTGCATAGTTGTCACTTGGCCTCGTTTCCGATGACTTTGTAGTAGCAATTCTTCCATGAAGACCACCTCTGGCCAGAACTCTCTAAACAGTAGATGGTTCTACCTGACTCCCACTGGTTTCTGTTAGCCTGGAGATGATGGCCCTGCTGGTCCTCTCCTGGTTTCAGAGGGAAGTAAGCATGACTGCAGCATATTTTCATCTGTTGCTCAAAGTCCCCTTGGCTGATCACTGTGTCCCACAATGTAGCTCGTCTTTTGTGCTCCTTCAAAAGACAGTGAACAGCCCCAGTCTGGTTTGAATTCTGTGGCTGGGCAAGACCTTGCTGATGCAGTAAACCCACCTTGTGTCTTGTTGCTGGGATTTATCTTGACATGACTATAGCCTGGGAAGTAAGACTGTTTTCCACAATTTTACCTTTGGCTGTTCCTCACCCAGTTTTAAGCCTCCCACACAGCTGTTACTAATTCAGTTCATGACACTGTTTCCCACTACATATGAATTATGGTCATGACTACCTGTTTGTAAAATAGATTCATCACACATGTGACTATGATTTTATAAAATGTAAAACAAAAAAATAATAAAATGACGGGAAATGATTCTAAGTGTAATGTTACTAAACATAAACATTCAGCCTCTGCTGTTTTTCAGATCCATGCATTTACATGTGAAATAAACATCCCAGATGATATATTTATGTATCTGCTTGCTAAGAATAAGAAGAAATAGCTATAGAAAAGATACTTAAGAATGTCAAGGTTGCAGGGAAAGGACCCAAGCCCAGGAAACTACAAAGGGAGGAGCAATTAAAATGAAGTCCTTCAATAGTAACCAAATGCATTACAAGTGTAGGGATAACAAAAGGCGAAAACTAAACAAAGGTGATCAAATAAACAACATGAAATACTGAGACAGAAATGTAGACAGTGACAACAGGATGACAACAGAGGATAAGGAAATTTTCTTTCAAAATAAAACAAAAAAAAAGTGAAACACAACAACAGCCTAAACAACCAAAGAACATAGGAAAGGCTAACACTTATAAGAGCTGAGCAACACTCAAATAAACTCATAATTCAGAACCAAGACAACGACACCAAAGAGGTGGACAGTTTTCAACAGTATTATTAATGTTTTTATTATCCAGTTTGGAAAGATGCTCAACTCTAGATCCTTTACATAAGTCGATTTCTCTGGAATTGTTAAAGCAAGTTAACTTTAAATAAATGACACTGCCATTAAAAATCAATTCAGAGGATTGTTCTTCAGTTTATCTAACCTCTTATGTGGTGAAACCTAATTATCAGAAAAAAAAAATGTAACTAGTGCTCAGTATATATCACATGAAATGAAAACATAAGCCAGTGAAAAATGCAATAGAAACAAACATTTAATGAATGAGTGGCTCAAGGCTATTTTTGTAGACTAAGTGTAACCACAGCAACATCTACAGAAAGTATTCATGATAATTCACACTCATTTCTGGCAGGATGTTTTCTGTCTCACATTCCTCATGACTGTAAAAGTGACTGCTGTTAAGGTATGAAATCCTTAAGCCAAATCCCTATTTTGGAGCTGTGATGCTACATCTGCCTCTGGTTTTTTCCATTGATGTCCTGTCTCTATCAATTCCCACCGCATGTCTGTTGTTGGACTTATTCAGAGCCTGCTACTTGATGTTCCCTTGTTGTGTGTATAAAAAAGCCAAATCCGTGTGGAGATGACAGAGGGTGTAATCGCGAGCTATGTGATTCAACAATAAGACTCTTAGAAGCTATTCAGAGTGGGGCCTGTCCTTGACCCTTAAGGAGCTTGTAATGCGGGCTTTTTTCCCACTCTTTGTATTTACCTTCAGAAACAAGGAGGGGCGACAGGGCTGAGGGAGGACCAACCACTGAGTGAGGGCTTTTGCCCCTCCATGCCAGCAGCAGCATACTGGGGGAGCTTTACATGTGCACGCACACACAAACAAATGGAAGAGCACACACTAGTCCCCTGGTGTGCACTCATTTCATTTGGAGGGAAGGGTGAAGGTTGGAGGGTGAGGCAGAGGGAGACAAGGGAGGGGATGGAGTGCACAGAGAAAAGAGCCCCCCACCACCACCCCAGCCTTCCCAAACTCCAGCAGGGGATCAGTCTTAAAGGCTGGTCTGACTCTCCATGGGAGGATGGGGCAGGGTTGGGTTGGGGGGGAGGCTCAATCTGCAGTCCTGCTGGTCAGCACAGGGAGCTTCACGTTGTCCAGCTATCCATGACAACCAGAGCGAGAGACGGGAGAGGGAGAGTCAGAGAGAGGGAGAAAACATGAAAAAGCTCAGCTGCGGTCAGAGAGACAAGAACAAAGCACCCCGTGATTTTCATTTTTTCCCTCTTTGTTTGCTTTATATTGTCCACAGACGTGTCCCTCTTTTCTTTACTGAGAATGAGGGGAGTTTCAAAGAAGATGGTCACATACAAGCATGTAGACATACATGCACACATATGTGTGGCTAATTGAATTGTTTCTATACAGTGACTCAGATAGTGCATTTTAACTGTGCCTTAAGTGTGAAAGCAGCTCTCAGAGGGAGAACAGCACTTCCAAAACACAGATTTTAAAGCTTTGATAATACATCACTGCTACACTATGACCACTCATGTTTAATTGGATTACAAAAGACTTTTAATGTGGTCTCAATCTAGAGTGCGGAAAATGTACATTATGCATGGATAGGTTCTGCTGATCTTAAATGAATAGGCTTAAACCAATCTTGTTGGAAAGTGGCATGAAAGGATTAATCCAGCACGAGTAAGAAAAATCCTAAAGCCTTACAAAAATGCAAGCATTTCAATGTGATAAATGTCCATTGTTTGGATATCATGCTCAATCAAAATTCTTTATGGCTATACGTAGTAATAGCAAAGACATAATAAGAGCAAGAAGAGGTAGTCAAGTTAAAAAGTCATTGTAGAAAGGTTTAGTTGTGGGCAGGGATGATCCCCTATACCAATTTTTGTTTGTTTAATTGAAGACAAGGAAGCCCCTGACTGAAGGCACTCTATTGTTTAATCACTGTGCACAATAAGACGACTGCAGACAGATTCAAATTGTACTTTTCATAGCTGATGTACAGAAAATGTACAATGTTTTGGAGCAAACATTAAAGGACCTATGCTTCTTGAAGTAGAAATGTCTACTGCATCTAATTGTCAAATCAGTTTCAATATGATGTCAGAAAAATTAGTATAAAGAGAATACCCCAGAGAGGCTGAACTCTTTAGATGGGGGAAATGTTTAGTCTTGAATTGAAGATTGGATAGGATAAGTGTGAACAAGTAAAATCAAACTTTGCAAAGACTTTGAGAATGTCATTATTGATCCTATTCCAGTTCTCAGACCTGTAAGAAAAAGAAAGAAAATCACTGCATAGGCTTTGAAAGCACTTGTCAGTGAACACAGATTGTTGCTGAATCCAAAAGTGTAACATAGAACTTTTCCATATACAAAAGTCAAAAATGTGCTGCTTTCTGTGAGTCTGAGGTCATTTGAGATGGCTAAATTGCCCTGTAGTCTGACAAGTTAGAAAATAAATTTTTTTTTTTTTGGGAAAAGATTGTCAATGTATCCTCTGGGATAAGGAGTAGATTGACTATACATACATGCATACACACATATACATATATATATATACATACATACATACACACACACAAACATATATATATATACACACACATACATACACACACATACATACATATACACACACATTTTATGAACACACATCGTATATACGTTCATGTTTTCACACACACATACACACACACAATAACTGACAAACAC